>JAMKCH010040408.1:0-34440 GCA_023653785.1 Ophioderma brevispina
CCCCTCTCCACCTCACCTTCTGTACACCACACACGTCCACCTTCCTCTTCCTCAATTCCTCACTTATCTCCACCCCTTTCCCCTTCAAACTCCCCAAGTTCAGCTTCCAACCCTCACCCCGAGCCGCCTATCGGGCTTAATACCGTCATTGGGCAGGCGGCACCTGCGCAACTTAAGGTGATTCCTCAAGCACCTTCTTGTTGAGGTATGGCCGTGCCAGTGGATAGTCAACCACCCCAACCTTCGGGCTGGTTGGTGCCCTTTTTGTTTGTACGCCATGATGATTTTATTCGAGCAACAAAATAATTGACCGGATGCCCTTCCTGACTTCAATCCACCGTTTTCGACGGTGGACCTAGCCTTTGGGCTTCCCCGCCCAACATGCAAGGCAGCATGTGCACATTGCTGGATGACCGCCGTTGGCTCTCCCGAGCCGGCGCTCTTGTAGGTAGATATTCTTTTTCGTTCTACCAGGGTAACCAGCTACCCTCCTCATCAGCTTCGTAATAAACTGCTCTTCCAAAAAATGTGCTATTATTGCTTTAACTCAAAACAGTCATAAGTGCACAATATACAAGAAGTAAAAACAAAATGGCTGCTTTCCATGCACATTGAAATTAATGTTTGCCCTAATTTTCAAACTGAATAATTTTTTTTTCAATTTTTATTGATATAATAATAATTGAAGTAATAATATGTTTGAATAGTCTTTATACGTGCCAACTTTCAGCGAAACCTCCTATGGGAAAGTGGTTTTCTGACACGGGGTTCAAGTGAATCCCCACGTGCATCAATGGGTGTTGGGAACACCTTATGCAATAAAGTGTAAAATCATATCAGAATGCACAGTGGACATTAGTCAATCAATCTTAATTGACTGTTTTCTCAATGTTGGCTACAGTCATTGAAAGTTTGAATCACAGTGCATGTTCTTAGGGCAATTTCTGTTTCTTTGAAGCTAGCAACTTTCAATATGGTGGTATACACTATCATAGGCAAAATAATTACTATGATCAAAGCTAATAAACAATCTTTCATTGGTGGAGATGTAAAATTTCAGTCTTGACAATCGGTAAAGATAAATAATAGTGAAAGAACCGACATAGTATTTTGCATGAGAACCAATAAGGAAGTAAGATTGAAGTGCATTCGTACACTCTGTGCATGCAATAGTCTATCAGTGAGGGAGATAAATACACAAAGGTAGTATGAGTGCATTGAGTTTTGTCTTTGCACTCCTTATACTATGTGAGGTGCTTTTGAATGTGTAAGAATCGCTAAAGACTGATCTATTTTCTGATGCAGACGTCAAAGCCGGGATTGAATTCCAAACAACAACGAATTATTGGGGAGGGCCGCTGGCAAGCAATTCCACCGTTATTGGTTGGAGTGAGTTGACAGCTTCAAATAAATCTAGTGAATGTATGGAGGCTGGATAAATTTGGTTTTACTGTTCATATTTAATTGCATTTCCAAACAGATATATTATTTACCATAAATATTTTTGTTTTGTTTATCTGTCATGTTTGAATTCAGTCAATAACTGTAGTTACATTTTGCTCAAGAAATGTGACAATTCAGTCCATTTGCACGCCAAATTTTAATGTTTGTCCAGTGCACTCGTTCCTTGGGGCCTCTTGGGACTCTTCAAAATTTTAGCACACGCATGCATTGCTTTGTGATGGTTGTCTCATTTCACTTGCAAGAAATAAATATGCAGCTATCACTATGAGTTACAATACGCTCATCCACCAAGGACACAGGTCAGTGGGTTGTACTTGTACATACATTGTCAGAAATACCTTGTATGATCTGGGTATCATATATCATACCCAAAAACCAGGGGGTGTATTTTCTAAATACATTGGTGAATGAAGGCTAATGAACTGTGCCACGGGAATTGAGATTTTACTAGCTCATAGTGTATAAATGCTAATCATAGTGCTGTCATTTTTAATGCCAACAATTTCACTGGTTACAGTGGTGTAACCAGAACTTTGCAATTGGGGGGGGGGGCCTGTTTATGCTCGGGGGGAGAGTCCCCCCCCCCCCACAAACACAAAAAAAATCAGAAAGAGGAGCAAAAAAAATGAAGAAAGGGAAAGGAAGAAAAGAAAAAGAGGGTAAGAGAGCAAGACAAGAAAATGGGGAAAGGGAGGAAAGAAGAAGAGAAAGGGAGGAGATAGAGAAGGAAAGGAAAAAGGAAAGAGGAAAAGGAGACGGGAGAAAGAGAAGGGAAAAAGGAAAGGTTTATTGTAGCTTGTGAAACAAATTATTGTGAAATTGTGGTCTGGAACAACTACTCTCAAGGATGGTAAAACCTCAGGAGGCTTCCGGAACACCCACCGAGCCTAACGGTAGACCCCTGGACCGAACAGTGTAGGCTTTCACGGCAAGATTGCTCTCATATTAACCGTCCCACCTAAGCGGACACGGATCGGGAAACCTCTTGAGTGGCATTCTATTCCCACAATGAAAGTCCTTAATTTGGATGCGGAATTTGTTTATTAGGTTAATCCGTGTGGCATTGAGTGACTATAATTAATAAGCGCTTTGATGACTGTGGTATTGAGGGACTTTACTATGAATAGCTCTGATGACCGTTTATATTGCTAATCAACATGAAATAGATTTTGCCCGATTTGATGATGATTTACTCCTTGCCTTTCAGAATTAGAATATGGTCACGGTTTGTGAGAAACACTACATAATCCGCTGAAATTCGAAACATTTCCTCATACACTTATGTTGGGCAAAACATGCGCTAAAATCAACACCAGTGATTATGTTAACTACAAGTAATCCCCTTTAAGCTCCAAACTTAGTTCTGCCTTATTTTCATGCCACTTTAGTGATGAGCAATACTAGCAATCATAACAAATGCTGGCAGACCCAAAAAAATTACATTCAAATGAGCAGGCCAGGCCAGGGCCGGCTGCTGGCCAAAAATTGTTTTAAATATGGTTTTGTCCTGCTAAACAGGGTGCCGGATTCACCTCAAATTCACAGCAATACTGCGTGTGAGGATTTATTGGAGCAAAGGTAATTGAACCAGCTTGTAATCAAATATTTAACAATGAACTGTTTAAATGCAGCATTCTAATCTGAAAGAGCGTCATGTGTTTGTCATAAGATACACATGTATGTATAATTAGCTTTAATAATAAATAATAATAATCATAATATAATTTGCCGGAATGTTGTGTGTATGTATGTGCGTTTGTCAGTTTTGATTTAAATTGCGGCAAATTCACATGAAAGCGGGCATGATGATATCCGGCGGATAATATTGGACGAAATCAGTTCAGAAATGGTTGAAAAATCAATGAAAATGTGCTCGGTTTGACTAAGCAAATTACGCATTGTTTTTAACCGTTACTAAAACAAGCGTTGTACGCGTTGCATGTAGCGACCGGAGGATGTTACGCGTGAGCCGCTTTTATTGCAGTATTGCAAGTAATAAGGCATCTTATATGTGCAAACCCACGAGCTTGTATTTATAAACGGTGTGGTAAAGAAAAAAAAAGATCAATAACGTCAGGGTTGACACACTATTACGCCTCCCATAGACGTTGTATAGAAAATCAGGTTCATCTTGGGATGTTTATCTCGAGTTACCTTGCGTTTCAGAAAATGAGAGTCGCACAGTTGTTAGCAGACCTTCTTTTATAACATATACCAAAATTCATCACAACATTTCGTTATAAATTTTGCAATATTTTAGGATTCTCGGACGGGAGTAATTTCGCTACTCAATTTTCGCCCCGAAACCGGGAAAGCATGTGTGGTTAAATCCGCCATGTAAAACGCAAAATGAGCACTTTTAAATCAAAACATTTTCTTGCAGGAAATCATGCACACTTTCCAAAAAATCGGTTGTGGTTAGAATTAGAGGACCAAATTTATGCAAAAAATGTGCTCAAATAGTATCAAATAAATCAGGAATTTTCACCGTGAAGTTCGACTATTGCTGGGATAAATTTTGCCGGAAGTGGCCGCCGAAAGGGTAATTAGTGGTGAGTACCCTTTAAGCGAGAAGTATTTTTGACCCCCCATTATATGTGTCAAAGATAGATAATAAAAAGTCAAGGGAGTCGTCTGAAATGTCACTTCGTTAGCATTTTTAGTTTTCGAGATAGGGCCTTCTCACAGATTGCCGACCAATACGCAAACCACTCACTTTTGACCGATTTTGAGTTTAGCGCGTCGTTTTCCTATATTTTTGACCCGACATGTCTTAAAGCATAGCAAAGTTCCGACCGGCACCTTTGAAGTTGCTTTTAATTAAAGAATCATATTTTGTAATTAACCTTTGCGATGGTGTGTAAAAACATTTAATATGAATTTACAAACCGTATGACATTTTAATCAGGTTTAATTAAAAGATGAATGAAAATGTGATTTTCGCCATGTTATGCAAGATGCAGCAAAAAAAACATTACAAAAAGGACCGTTTTAATATTTTTGCTTCGATTGTAGCCATTTCAGGTGCATGCGACACTTTTACGTGCTAAAAATTTTCTAAAAATCTGCTCAAGCAAAATCAACCATAACAATTAAAAAGTATTAAACGATTCAAAACGTGGCAAATTTGATTCATCTAGAAATCTCCCATCTTGAGATTTGTCTTAAACAGAAAGAAGGGCTGTTTCCGACCTATATCCTGCTAAAGAAACCTTGAGCGCGTTTCTCGTTAACACAATGCGATTCTCCCCCCCAGAATCACTAAAGTGTAGTAAAATCGAGGATTTAAAAAGGAAAATGAGAAGTGTTATATAATTTAATCCTTGAACTATCGTAATAGGACCTGCTTATATATAATTACAACGAGTTTGCGAGGGCTAAATAGTTTAAAAATCGATTTTAACAAGCCATGTTACTGTAGGCCATACTAGCGATTGGGGGAGAATGAGAATATCCGTTGCTACCTTGACAAACCAGTATGCTGCGGCGTGTTTGATCCGGATTTTGAGTTAAAAGTGCATTTTGTTTGAGCCATAAGAGCAAATACGAAAGAGAAACCCCAATAATTTTGGTTCTGATTAAAACAGTACCGTGTTTTTAGAAATAGAAGGATAGATAAAAAAATCAATAAAGCTATGATATTTTGCGTTGTACCACCCAAAACGGCGGTCTGTTATAAACGAAGACTAGCACAATGCTTGCGCGCTTAAAGGGTGCACACCAATCTTACGCCTCCCATAGACTTTGTATGAAAATTCATGTTCATTTGGGCTGTATCTCGAGTTACTTGCGTTTCAGAAAATGAGAGTCGCACAGTTTGTTCGCAAGGACCTCTTTTATAACTATCCAAAATTCATCACAAAATTTCCGTATAAATTTTTGCAATATTTAGCGATTCCTCGGAGGGTGTAAGTAATTTAGTACTCAATTTTTCGCACGAAACCGGGGAACATGCAAGTGTGTGGTAATCCGCCATTAAAACGCAAAAATACGCTTAAATCAAAACACATTTCTTTGGGAATATCAGCACACTTTACCAAAACTCGGGTTTAGAGACCAAATTTATGACAAAAAATGTGCTCAAAAGTATCATAGAACTCAGAATTTCACCGTGAAGTACGGACTATTGCTGTTATGATAAATTTTGCGGAAGTGGGCCGCCGATAAAGGGTAATTAGTGGTGTGTACCCGTTCATGTTATTTCGCTTTATTGATGGAAGTATGGGTTGAGGACACACGAAGAGTGGTTTTGAGGAAGAAAAATATTAAAATATACGGAAAGGTACGGATTAAATATTGCAGTTTTCGTTATTTAAAAAAAGGAAAACTACATAAGGTTAGCTACAGGATATTACTTGAAAAAACTACCGGAACTACGCTTACCATGTACAGGATGTTGTGACGGGGAGGTCATAAGCTGCAGGATGACGAGAACTTAGATACTGGCGTTTGAGGAGTACAAGTCATGGAGAAAAAAAGTTGTGAATAGGACGGGCAACTACAGGTTATGTTAGCGCACGTGGAGGACTTTGAGAAAAAAAAGGTTAAAACGGAAAGTGATAGGATTAACATTGACATTTTATTATTTAAACAAATACAGAAAGAAATGAAATATAGGCATACGGAAAGTTATACGGGATTAAATATTTCAGTTTTGCGTTTCCTACGGGAAAGTGAGTATTAAAGCGTTAATAAAAAATACAGAATGTTTGTGACCGGGGCCGGGGGAGTCTTAAACTTCCGGATGACGGGTAATTTATACGGGAATTTGAGGAGTTGTCACATTTTTTGACTGTGTATTTCACTGGTTTGATTGTGGTGGTGTCGCCATAGTGTGTCAATTCTCAGTTATCGCCTTCCTTTCAGTGATCGCTTCCATTTCAGTGATCGCTCCCGTTCACTCAACTAGTAATAATAATTCATAATCAAGTTTATTTTAATCTCAAAGCCGTTTTTTTCGGGGGTCCTATAGGCCAAAGTGCTGAAACTTACAAACGTAATAATACTAGACAGAAAACAATGCAACTTGGAGGCAGCAGCTTTAAACAGCGCCAATTGCAAACATTCAAACACACTACACGAACACCAAACGGGATGTGGTTATTAGTGCAAGCTTTTCATGGTTCATTTGCCCATTTCAAATTGACACCATGGGAGGAAAGTGGCATTTCAGGTTTTAAATTTCAATTAGTGTTATACAAATCAAATCCAAAATGGAGTTCCCGAATTAAAATCCAGCAAGTGGTCCCACCGAGATTTAGATCCGAGGACCCTTTGCTCCAGAGGTAAGCTTGCTAACCACTAGACCACGCACTGACTCAATAATAATAATAATGAGATTTATAAAGGGCCCGACTTTTAATAAAGTAGCAAGGCGTATAGACAAAAAGAAGGAAGGGGAAAACTATAGTTTGGGATACAGATGATCGGAACCTCAAATGACTTTAAAGCTGAAATGTGATCAAGACCACGGTTGTTGACAGGCAATTCATTCCACAAATAAGGACCGGCCCAACTGACAGGGCACGATAACCAGGTTGTTTATTGATTGAGAGAAAAGAAATTTGATGGTTGAAGCGGGAGCGAAGTGCATAAAGTGGTCTTGATAACTGAAGCAAGAAGAAGAAGGTCATAGCCCAATAGATGAATGTGATGATTACATATGCGAGTCAGTGGCTCTTGAAATGGGTCTTCAGGCAACTGTATTGCCTGAGGAATCATTTCAAGAGCCACTGACCAAAGACTTGACATTATATATAGTATGTTTGATGGAAATTTCTGTCAAATGGCAGCTATTGCACGCACTGGCCTTAATGCATTAATCTGACAATGTATTTTCTCACAAATTTCATCTTTCAGTGTCAGGCAAAGGAGAAAGTGAACCAATAAATGTTGACATTGACTTAGATGTATACCAATGTTACTATGAAAAGTGTGTCATAGAGCAACCTCCTCCTGCTCCAGTTGGCCGACCAGAAGATGCTAAATTGTGGTCCGACACAAATTCTTGGAAGGATCAGGTGGATGGATTTGGAAGCGGAGATGGCATACTGCCACAAGATGGATTCTGAATTTTTTGATCAAACTGTTGGGAGCGTACAGGCCTATTCACACTTTAAGATTTTGTTAGGACCAGTTGTAACAAAAGAACTTTGACTGATCTTCTGTTTGAATAAGGCAAGTCAGCGTTGGAATCGTGAAGCCTGAGGGTAAAATCAGCGTTCATACATGGAAACATATGCACAGACCTCATTCATGTATACCTTTTTGAAGTTAAAATTATCTAATTGGCAAAAAAGAAATGGGTAGAAAACAGCCTTTTTCTGTGTTCGTCGAAGCATTTCCTCTTCTCAGTCAAGACTAATCGATCAGGGAATCAATCATAGATGTTCTTGAGATAATTCATGATGTGAAATATTCTCACTTGTATAGTGTTCAATCATTTTTGTGAATCCCCTTATACTATTTCATCATTCTCATGTCAACTGGTTAAGAAACTGATCTGATTGGATAAAAGAACTTCTCGTTCTTAAGAAATTCCAATGAAATATGGCCAATCATAACATAGCTTATAGCCTGGGTTCAGTACTTATAAATATCAATTATTGGCAAGGCCATGAATGTTGTTACGACTAGCTCTCGACAAATCATGATCTATAGAAATCACGTAGGTGTGTATGAATTACGGATTCGTTGATAAGATTAATCCAACTTTTAGGGCATGAGTTGTTGATATAGGGCATAAACAACTATGCTGATCAAATACTTTTAATGAAGCCTATTCATAAATAACTCTTAACATTTTTGGTCCCCTTTGCCAACAAAAGTTGGCGAAGGGGGACTATAGAAATTTCAAATGCTAGATTTCCGTGTGTGTGTGTGTGCATCCCATGCGATATCTTTGGAACTAAGCAAGTGTGGATGTCCATCTTCGCACCAAAGATGTCACTCAAGTAGGCGGCGGATGAGTTCGGAGGAGGGTCATGTGGCATTGGTCAAAGGTCAAATGCGGTCAAAAATAGGAAAATTAGTTAAATTGCTATAAAACCTTTTCTGTTGTGTTTGGATGATGAAACTTGGTGTGGTCAACATTCAGTGCCAAAAATTTTGATGGTCATTTCAAGGTCATGCAGGGTCATCCAATGTCAAACCATTGAACTGAACTCAATGAGTGTGGTCAACATTCAGTGCTGAAAATTTTGGAGGTCATTTCAAGGTCATGCAGGGTCATCCAATGTCAAACCATTGAACTGAACTCAATGAGTGTGGTCAACATTCAGTGCCAAAAATTTTGATGGTCATTTCAAGGTCATGCAGGGTCATTCAAGGTCAACTCACTAGTCATGTTGTAGGAGGATAAAACTTGGTGGTGTGGTCAACATTCAGTGCTGAAAATTTTGGAGGTCATTTCAAGGTCATGCAGGGTCATTCAAGGTCAACTCACTAAACATGTGGGTAGGGAGGATGAAACTTGGTGGTGTGGTCAACATTCAGTGCCAAAAATTTTGATGGTCATTTCAAGGTCATGCAGGGTCATCCAATGTCAAACCATTGAACTGAACTCAATGAGTGTGGTCAACATTCAGTGCTGAAACTTTGGAAGGTCATTTCAAGGTCATATGGGGTCATATCACTAAACATGTGGTAAATTATGATTAACCTCATTTACCATGAAATAATGATCAGTCCCATTTACCGTGCAACCACAACAGATGTATGTACTTTTCTGTCTTGTAATCACTGACAAACCACCAAGGTCTATTTATATAAATTTATCTGTTTGCAGCATCGCCAAGACTGTACTAGCAAGTCGGGCAAGCTCTCTTTTTCAACATCATTATAAACTTGAAAAAAGTTATTGTAAGACCAGTGTGTCCATAGTATTTCATCTACTACTCTACAGCACTTTGTAGCCTGACTGATGATTTATTGCAACTTTTATCGGAGGAGCCTCAGTGGTTCAAGGACCACTTATTTCCATCACAATTTTTCCTGAGATCTTAAAATTATGTTGCTTCTTGTTAGCTACCGCACTGGGAGGGGGACCTTAGTGGTTTGAGAACCACCTTGTGACAATTTATTTATCACCACAAATTTAGAAATCTTATCTTGAAAAGTAACCGTTTTGATTGTCATACAAAATTACTAGTCATTTATGTTTGTTACGAGACGTACTCAAGTTCAGAAAAGCAACCTCCCGTGGTTCATAAACAAAATTCACAATTACTATTTGTAAGAAGATTGACTTGACCAAGATGTAATTCAAAACAATATTTTTAAAGAATTTAAACAAAAACTGGCAGTCAAGCTGCAGTCAATACACAAAATATTACAATGCACAAATTATTATGTTTCTTACCTATTTACAAATACACCCGGCACATAATCATTAAACTAAAGTTCAAAGTTCACTGTTGGGTGCGCACCAGTCTCTTGTAGAATCAGATCCACATAAATCTTCGCGACACAATTCTTGCTAGTACAGTTCAACTAGTTTCGAGAAATCGCAAAAGTCCTTTTGGTCTAGACCGGCCGACTAATTTGTAAACTCATAGACTTGAAGAACTACTGGAAGTATAACTGCAGCTTGGCGTAACAATAGTCCACAGGTACTCAGTGCATTAAAGGTGAATGTCACTGGTAAGAGACACAATCCTGCTGCTATTCTAATGTTAACCTTACCTTTGTTTTTCCAAAGGCACCAAATTTTGTGCAGCTCTGACAATTCTGGCAATTACCAGATGTATAATAAAGAACATAAGATTTTTATAAATCAAATGTTATGAAAGTTCTCCACCTTCTGTTTAAGAGGTCTACACTCGCTGAAATCTCTTGTCAACTGGCGAAGAGAAATGACTTGCAACAGAATTTGTCCCCAACAAATTTCCCATGATGCAACAAAACACGCGGAGACAAGACAAACATTTCATCATCTTTGCAGTTCGCTGAAACATGTTTAAAGGAAGTCCACATCCTGTGCTCGAAGTGTTTTGACATAGCAATTACACAGTCTATTGTTCATCAACAGGTGTGCAATCTTGCTTCCTATAGGGAAACAAAAAACCTCTGTACAGTTCTTAGAATGACGATGATAAGACACTGTGCTCCTTTTGTTCTCAAACTGCGAACATCTTCTGACATGTTTGTCTCAGGAAGTTCTCACACACTAGTCCATTTAGAACTAGGTCAATCAGATAAGTCATGCTTATTGCACAACACATTGCAGGTTTCATATTTTCTAGTTCTCCTCACTCATAATTTATAGGATTTAATTTAACATGATTTAATTAATATAATACAAAAATAATGTAATATTCAGGAGTCTGTCACATGTAATGACCAGCACAATAGCCAATCATTAAATTCTGGAACATCAAGGTTATGTATGAGCACATTTCAAATTGAGCTGTGTCATGACTGAATTTTGAGTCATTTTTTGAGTAGGCACAGTCACGATTATTGTCAACTCAGTCACTGCTAGTGGAGATTCAATCACGCCAGATGGCAACATGGTCACCATTGATGGTGACTCATTCATGACTGATGACTGATGGTGACTCGTTCATGACTGGTAGTAGCTCAGTCACCTCTGGTGGTGACTCAGTCACATCTTTTGGCGACTTGGTCACTACTGGTGGCGACTCAGTCACTGCTGGTGCCGACTCGGTCACGACTGGTGGCGACTCATTCATGACTGGTGACGACTCGTTCACGACTGGTGTTGACTCGTCCACGACTGGTGGCGACTCGTTCACGACTGGTGGCGACTCGTTCACGACTGGTGGTTACTCGTTCATGACTGGTGGTGACTTGTTCACGACTGGTGGCGATTCGTTCACAACTTGTGGTGACTCGCTCCTGATATGATCCTTAAGCTACGTGTATATGTGTCTTACAGTTACCGCAACAGTTACCGCAGATAAATCGTGGCCAGCATGGAACACTTGGTATGCACGTAGCACGCGGTATTGTATGGGCGTGTTTGTGCAGCTCTGTAAATTCAATGCAAGCACAAATGCTGTGTCTTACGCTGAACGCTTTAATACGCGGTGGGTATCTAATATGCTGGCCACGATTCTTCTGCGGAGACTGTACAGGCTGTCCCCAAAAATGTTAACACTCGGGACACAGGCATTTTGTAAACAACTAAAGTACGCATTGATCTTTGTTTGGTATGCTCTTAAAGGCAAATAAATAAGCTTTTATTTGCCATTTATTTCATTTCAATGCGATGTGTATAGAACAAAAGATATGCTTCGTCAAAAAGGAGAGTGCAAATTCGAATTGGTCCGATTTGCAATGGTTACATTTGTAAAGTTGTGTGAAATATTATTTTGTAACATACTCAAAATCTGGTTATTGATTGAGTTATTGATTGGCCATTGAACCTACTGAAGATATTGACAATCCTTTTGAAGTTCATTAGTGTCAATAAAGTGTGAACATTGTCTTTATGATCAGCAATACTTTGTATTTTTCAAAAATTAATCAGTCAGTTCACTTTTATTAGAAGACTTAGCCCTATCAAATCGCTCAAAATTACACAGAATGCTAAACCAAACCAAATTAAACCAACAATCATACACTTCTTTATTGAATTCCCGAGAAAATATATGATTCTGTATAGACAAAATAACAGGAAAAACATGAAATTAAACAAAAAAGAAAGGGAAACCTCTGATAATAAGCCTACATGGACTAATGAAGCAGGCATAATTGGAAATAAAGACACCAGTGACAGGCCAAACAGACCCATTACCTGGCCCATTACGGACCTGAATGGCAAGAACTCAAGTCAACATTTCTCTTGATAGAAGAGCAGTTGTGGTAGATCCAACGATGAGCGTTTGTTAAAACACGGTGACAGGAATCTCGATGTCTTTTTTTCAAAAGAAAAACACGGCAAGATCTATTTGTTTTCATTTGTTTTATTGGCTTTAAAAGGATAGCAAACAAAAACCCATGCATACATTTCTTTATACCAAAATGTTGTTGTCCCAATATGACACAATATTAGTTAGGCAAAACAACAAATCCTATCTATTATTCCCTAAGCAAATGTTTCATTTTGATGTTCCGAACAAAAAAGTCTCTAAGTCCATTTTTGAGTTGGGCTTTGTTTAATCATAAAGAGATAAGCAGCGATAATGTGCAAAGATAAAAAACTTGGACATTTATTATATTAGCTTACTTGAGAAATTTTTCATACCATCTCCAGCAAATTGACATGCAATGATTGCGACTCAAAATGTATACCTAATGTCTGATTTTGGTACACACCAGTAACAAAAATACAAATACATTGATTTTCATGATTTTTTTTTGTGTTCTGGATGAGCAAATTGTTGCTTATCCCTTTATCAGTTTCCGCTTTTTTATTCAAAACATTTTTTTTAAATATTTCAGATGATTGGATGGTGGCAGATGTTACATACCTTCCATCTATGGGTAAACTCTACATCTACGGAACTTTGGAATTGCACCCTGCCCTAGACTTTGTCTTAGAGGCCGAACATATACTAATCGCAGGAGGGAGTCTAATCGCTGGGTGGGAAGATAAACCATTCGAGAAAAATGTTGTCATCCGTCTTAGAGGGAGCCATTCTACTCCAGAGATTGTCCTTCCCAGGGGACCTGTTTTGGGATCGAAGGCTTTGGGTGAGTGTTTACATATTTACTTTAGTCCATTTTGGCACACAGGTTGATGCCCTAAGCTTTTTGAAATCCAAGCTTGTAGCCAAATGTTTATTTTCTATGCTGATCAAGTTTGGAATGGGGACTGCGAAATGTTGGGTGTGTGTGCGTATGGGTGCGTGCATTTGTATATGTGTGAAGGGGAGGGATATGGGTGTGAGTAGGCGTGTGTGTGTTTGGTGCTTCATATTAAGCTGCAAGCTTTATATTAAAGCCCGATGATATATACTTCCAGTCGCAGTTAGCGATTAGGGTGCGCAATACTGGATATGTTATTGTGGTCTTGAATTACGCGAAGTTTAAGACGAATGCTTGCAGGGATAGGGTAGCACAGCCAGCCGCAGAAGCCGCCGGTGGGGGCGGCTGATGGCCTCCGCCGCGGCAGGCGGCCGAGCGCCGCGATGCGGCGGTCCGCTGGCCGCAGGGAGCTGCCGCGCTGGCGATGCTGCCGTCGGGGTCTTTCCGGGGCCGCGGGAGAGGACGCGGGCGGGCCGCGGAGGCCGCGCCTCGGCCGCGGCAGCCAAGGCCTACGCCGCCTCGTCCTCTTCTACTCTTCATCTTCATCCCCTTCATCTCCTCCTCCGCGTCATCCCCTCCTCCTCCTCCTCGTACGGTTAAAGATTCAGATGATTGGATGGTGGCAGATGTTAACAAACATTCCATCTATGGGTAAACTCTACATTAGGAACTTTGGGAATTGACACCTGACCTGACTTTGTCTTAGAGGCCGAAACCATATACCCTATCGCAGGAGGGCGATCATCCCCTCCTCCTATTCCTCCTCATCCTCCTTTCCTCCTCTTCCTCATTCTTTAAATTTTCTTGAATGCGGAGACCGCGGCAGCGGCGGCCCGGCCGCCGCGGACGCCCAGGCGCCGCCGCACCGGCGCAGCTAGGAGGCCGACGCGGCCGAGAAGCCCCGGCCGCGGCACGACGGCCAGCGGCGGACGCAGCCACAGCCGAGGCCGCCGCAGCCACGCGACGGCAGCGGGGGCCCGAGGCAGCGGCGCAGCGGCAGCCTACGCTGCGCGGGCAGTACGAAGCGGCGGCTCTAGAGAGGAAGTAGGCACGCAGGAGGCGGCGGACGCCGGGCAGAGGCGGCACGAGGTCGGACGAGGCGGGAGCGCAAGCGCGGCGCGGCCGCGCCGCGGAGGCCGCGGACGCAGCGGAAGAGGAGGAAGAGGCGGAAGAGGGCGAGGGCGGCGAGGGGCCGCGGCGGCGCGCAAGACGCTGCAAGGCCCAGGCGGACCGAGGATGGCAACGTGGAGGAGTGTCACGCGCGGCGGCGGCCGCCGCGGCGGCCGCGAGGACGCTGAGGAAGAAGAGGAGGGCGCAGGCAGACGGCAGCGGTAGCCAGCGGAGGAGAGGAGGAGGCGGCGGAGGACGCGAAGCCGAGGCCGAGAGGCCGCGGCGGCCGCGGAATCAGAGGGCGTCGAGGCACCGCCGGCGGTCGGCCGCCGCAGCGGAGGCCGAGGCCGCGGCGGCGGCGGACACGCGGGCGGGCCGGCGGACGCGGGGCGGAGGAGGCGGACGAGGAAGGGCGGCCGAGGACGCGGCGGCCGCGGCGCCGCGGACGAGTGGGAAGGAGACGCGGCGCGGAGGCGGACGAGGCCGCAGAGGCAGCCGCGGACGAGGGCACACGCGGCAGCGGCCGCCGCGGCCGCGGCCGAGAGCGGCCGCGGCCGCAGGACCGCAGAGGCCGAGGCGCGCGGACAGCGGCCGCGGGACGGCCTTTGCGGCCGCCAGCGGCAGGCCGAGGCGCGGCGGCGAGGCGGCCGAGGCCGCGGCGGCGCGGCGCGGCAGAGAGTCGGCCGGAGAGGCAGGCGGCCGCGGCCGCGGCGGCCGCGGCCGCCGGCGGCCGAGACGTCCAGCGGCGGCAGCGGCCAGCGGCGGGCGCGGCCACCTCGCGGGCGCGGCCGCGGCAGGAGGCGGCCGAGGCAGCGGCCGCCGCGGCCGCGGCGGCCGCCGGCGGCCGGGGCGCATGGCGGGCGAAAGCCAGGCGCGGCCGCCGCGGTCCGCGCCTCGGCGTGCGCGGCGGCCCGCCGGGCGGCGGCCGCCGCGGCGGCGGCGCGCGCGGGTACGCAGCGGCAGCGCGGCCGCAGCGGCGGCTCGGGACGCGGCGGACGCGCGGAGGCCGCGGCGCGGGGGCCCGGGCGGGCGGGGCGGCGGCCGCCGGCGACGAGGCAGCGGCCGATGCGCCGGGAGCCGCGGCCGCCGCGAGGCCGCCGCACGCTGAGGCCGCGGCCGCGGGTCCGGCGGCCGCTGGTCGGCGGGCCGCGGCGGCAGCGGCGGCGGCGAGGCCGCGGAGGAGCTCGCGGCGGCGCGCCGCGGCGGCCGCGGCCGCGGGGCGGCCCGCGGCCGAGGGGCGGCGGCCGCGTCCTGCCGCGGCCGCGGCCGCCCGCGGCCGCGGCGCCGCAGGCCCCCGCGGACGCGGCGGCCGCAGGCCGCGGCCGCGGCGGCGGCCGAGGGCGCAGCGGCGGCGGCCGCGGCTCGAGGCCGCCGCTGCCGCGGCCGCGGCCGCGCGGCCGGAGGCCGGGCAGCTGGCACGCGGCGGCCGCGGCCGCCGCGGCCGCGGCGGCCGCGGCCGCGGCGCGGGCGCGGCCGCGGCCGCGGAGGCCGGCGCGGCAGCGTGCCGCGGCGCGGCGCCGGCTGCCGCGGCATGAGGCCGCGGCCGCGGCGGCCGCGACGCGGGGCCGCGGACCGCGGCGCCGCGTGCGCGCGGGGCGGCTGCGAGCGGCCGCGGCGGCGGCGGCCTCAGCCCACGCCGCCGCTGGCACCCGCATGGTCGCACCAGCCGCGCCGCGCGGCGGCCGAGGCCCGCGTAGGCGGCGCTAGGACCGGCCACCGAGGACGGCCGCGGCACGCGCGGCCGCGGCGCGGGCGACGCTGCGGCCAGCGCAGCGGAGGCGGCCGCGGGCCAGGCCGAGGCGGAAAGCGGGGAGGCCGCGGCGGCCGCGGCCGCGTCGGCCGGGACGCCGCGGCCGCCGCGGCAGCCACGGACGCCGCGGCCGCGCGGACGCGGCAGACCGGCAGCGGCGCCCGCCGCAGCGGCAGCTGGCCTGCCGGGCTGCCGAGCAGCGGAGGCCGACGAAGACGGCGGAGGAAGCGGGGAGGCAGCGGCAGCGGCCGACGCGGACGCAGGCCGCGGACGCCGGAAGAGGCCGCGGAAGCGGCCGCCGGAGGACGCGGCAGCGCGGCCGCGGCGGCCGCGTCCGCGGCGGGCGCAGGACGAGGCAGCGGCGGACGGCGAGGCCGCGCCGCGGGGCGAGACGCGGCGGACAGAGGCCTGCGGAGCATACCGGAAGGGGGGCATGCGGACGCGGACGCGGCGGCAGAGGCGGCGGCGGCAGCGGCGTCGGCGGCCGCGGCGCACGAGCGCCGCCGGCGGCCGCCGCGGCGCCGAGGCGAAGACGGCGGCACGCGGCTGCCTCGGCCGCTGGGCAGCGGGGACGCGGCGAACTGAAGCCGCGGCCAGCGGAGGCCGCGGCGGCCAGGCGGGCGTGCGGGCGCGGCGGCTCGCGGCCGCCGCGGACGGCCCCGGCTGCCGCGGCGGCACCCCCGAGGAGGCGGCGCCGAGGCAGCCGCCGCAGACGCGGCAGCGCCGCCGCGGCGGACGAAGGGCCGCGGCGGCCGCGGCACCCAAGGCAGGGCGGCAGCCAGTCGGGCAGACGAGGCAGGCCGGCCGCTGGCCGCCGAGGCAAGATTCCGGCTCGGAGGCCGGCGGACGACCTGCGAGCAGCGGAAGGGGCCGAGCGGCCCGCGGCCGCCGCGGCCGCTGCCACAGAGGCAGCCGGCCTACGCGGCCGCGGCCGCGGCGGAAGGCAGAGGCGGCTAGAGGAGACGGCTCGAGGAAGCAAGCGGCAGAGGACGCATGCGCAGAGGCCGCGGAGGACGCGGAAGCCGCGGCGGACGCAGGACGCGGGGAAGCGGCTCGCGGCGGGAGCGGAGCGGCGGCCGGCGGTGGAAGAGCGCGGACGAGGACGCGGCGGCACTGCGGCAGCGGCGGCTCGCGCATGCAGGCGGCGGACGAGGCCGCGGGCGGTATCGACAGGAGCGGATGGACGCGGCGGGCGCGGCGGCCGCGGCGGCGCGGGCGCGCGCCCGCGCCGCCCGCGCGGCAGCCGGACGGGGGAAAGAAGTGCGGCAGCGGAGGCCGCGGTACCGCGGCTGGCCGGCGGCCGGCAACGAGGCAGCCCCGGCGCCGCCGACGAGACGGGCCGACGGAGGAGCGGCAGACACGCCGCGGCAGCGGAGCCGCGGCCGCCGCGGCGCTGCCGACGAGCCGCGGAGCGGCCGCGGGGGCACCACGGCAGCGGCGGGCAGCGGCAGCCAGAGGCGCGGCCGAGGCCGCGGGCGAGGCGGCCGAGGCCGCGGAGGAGGAGGCAGCGAAGCGGCGGACGCGGCGGCCGCGCGCGGGAGTGGCCCGCTGCGGCCGCGGCCGCGGCCGGCCGCGTGCCGAGGCTCGCCGAGCCTCGGCGGCCGAGGCGGTCCGCGGGCGCGGCTGCCGCCGCGGCGGCGGCCGCAGCGGCGCAGCCGAGGCCGCGGCGGCGAAGCGGCGGACGCGGCCGCGGCGGCCGCCGCGGCGGCTCGAGGCCGCGGGGGCCGCGGGCGCGGGGGCGGGAGGTGGGCCGTCGGCCGCTCGCGGCACAGGACGCGGCGGCCGAGGCGCCGCGGCGGCCGCGGCCCGGCCGCGGCGGCACCCGCCGCGGGCCGCGGCCGCGGCGGCCGGCGGGCCGCGGCGGGCGAGGGGCGGCAGCGGCGGCGGCCGAGGCGCGGAGGCCGCGGACAGAGTCGGCCGCGTGGGACGAGGGGAGGCGGACGAGGGCGCCGAGGCCGCGGCCGCCGAGCCGCGGACGCGCGGCCCACGCGGCCGCGGCCGCAGATGGCGCGGCGGGAGAGGCGGCCGCGTGCGGCGCGGCGGCGTCCGCGGCCGCGGCGCGCGGGCCGCTGCCGCGGCAGCCGAGGCCGGGCCGCGCCGCGCGGCCTGCGGCCGCGGGCAGAGGCCGAGGCGGCCGCGGCCGCCCGGGACAGCGGGGCCGGAGGCGCCGGCGGCTGCGGACAGAGGCCGCGGCGCCTGAGCGGCCGCGGTCACGAGGAAGAGAGGACAGAGCCGCGGCGGCCGCGGCGGGCGGCCGCGGCCGCAGGAGTGGCGAGGCCGCGGCAGCGGCGGCCGCGGCAGGAGGGGAGGAAGCGGACCGCCGCCGCGGCCGCCGGCGGAAGCAGCGGCCGCAGCGGAGGCAGGGAGGCCAGAGGCGGCGCGGCAAGCGGCGGCCGCGGTAGGCGGAGGACGCGGGGCAGTGAGGCGAGGCGGGGCCCGTAGGCCGGGCCGCGGCGCGCGGGCGCCGAGGCGGAGGCCGCGGAGGCGGCGGCCCGCATGCCGGGCCGCAGCGGCAGCCGCGGCAGCCCCGGCCGCCGCGGCCGCCGTGTCAGCCCAGGCCGGGCGCGCCTCGCGCCGTGGCAGCCGCCGCGCCGCCGCAGGCCGCGGCGGCGTCCGCAGCCGCTGGCGCCGAAGCGGCCGCTGGAGGCCGCGGCACCCCGGCGTGCCGCGGAGCCCGCGGCAGCCGCGCAGCGGCAGCCACAGGCCGAAGGCAGCCCAGGCGAGGAGGGGCTGGCTAGAGCCGGCAGCCGCGGCAGCGGCCGCGGGCGGCCGAGGCAGCCGCGAGGCCCGAGGGACGGCACGCGGCCGCGGCGGCATGCGTGCGTGGCGGCCGCGCCGTCGGCGGCGAGGCCGCGGCGGCAGCCGTGCCGCGCGGCCAGCGGGCTAGGAGGCAGGCCGCGGCGCGGCGCGGCCGCGGCCGACGCTGGACCGCGGCCGCGGCGGCGGAAGAGGCGGACGCGCGGCCGCGGGGAGGGACGCAGCGGCGCGGCGGCACGAGGCCCGACGCGGCTTGCCGCGGCCGCGGGCGCCGCCCGCGGCCGCCGCGGCATGCGGCTCGGCGGAGCGGCGGCCGCCGGCCGCCGCCGCGCGGCGGCGGCCGCGGCCGAGGCGGGCGACGGCGCGGCGGACGGAGCGCAGCGGCGGCACGAGGCCGCTGCGGACGCGGCACGCCGCGGCGGCCGGACGGCGAGGGCACGCGGGAGAAGAGGAAGAGGCGGGCGCGGCGGCGCGCCGCCGGAGCGCTGGCGGCCGAGGCAGCGGAGGCACGGGACGCGGCGGCCGCGGAAGCCGCGGACGGCGGAGGCCGAGGCCGCAGCCGCGGACGATAGACGCTCGAGGACGCCGACGGAAGAAGAGGACGCGGCAGCACGCGGCAACGAGGCCGCAAGGCTTGCCGAGGACGCAGGCGGCGGCCGCGGCCGCAGCTGCCGCGGCAGCCGAGGCGGCAGAGGAGCGAGGGCGGCGACGGACGAGGCGGCCGCTCGGCGCAGCGGTCGGCGGCAGCCGCGGCGGCCGCGGCAGCGGCGGCGGCGGAAGAGGCGTGCCGAGGCCGAAGAGGAAGCAGCGGAAACCACCGGCAGACAGTAGGACGCCGCGGGGAGACGAGCATGACACGGGCCGCGGACGCCAGCCGCGCGGCAAGCAGCACGCCGCCGGGCCGCAGCGTGCAGCAGCTGGGCGCAGCGGCGATGCTGCACGAGGCACCCCGTAGTTCCGCGGCATCCGCGTCTGCCGCTGAATCCCCGGCCGCGTCCGGCCGGGCCCGCCCCGTCCTCGGCCTCGGTCCGCCTCCGCCGCGTCCGCCTGGGGCCGAGGGCAGCCCTTACGCCGTCGCCTCGGCAGCGCAGCCTCCTCGTCCACGCCGCGCGGCGCTTCCTCGGCAGCCTGCGGCAGCGGCGGCCTCTTGCAGCCCCTGTCTCGGCGGGGCAGCCCGTGCGGCGCGTCTCGGCGGGCAAGCCCCGGCCAGAGTCCGCAGCAGCCCCGGATGCCCCGGCCGGCCGGCCGCGGCTAACGCGATGCAGCGGCGCCCGCCGGGGCCGCCGCGTCCGCCGAGGCAGCGGGCGACCGCCGGGGCATGCCGAGGCCGCAGCCGCCCCAAAAGGGGGGTGGGGGCGGGGGGACCGCCCCGGGCGGCCGCCGGCCGCCGCCAGGGCCTGCGGCAGCCGACCGGCCGCGCCGAGACAGCCGCCGCGGGGGCCGCGCAGCTGGGGCCGCCGCAGCCGCCGGGGACGGGGCGGCCGCGGAGGAGGCAGCGGCCGCCCCGGCGCAGGAGGACGCGCGGCGCAGCGCGCGGCGAGATGGCGGAAGAGGACGCCGCGGCGGCAGCGGCGGCCGCGGCCGACGGCGGCCGAGGCCGCGGAGGAAGCGGCCGCGGACGGGGCGCGGAGCGAGGCGTCGCCGATGGACGGGAGACAGAAGGCAGCGGAGGCGGGCCGAGGCTGCGGGGCGGCCGCGGCGGCAGCGCAGAGGCGCGGCGGGGACGCGGAGCCGCGGGGCGCGCGGGGGAGGCAGCAGCGGGCGAGGCGGCCGCGGCCGCCGCGGCAGGCGCGGGCCGCGGCCGGTGCGCCAGCGGCAGCGGCCGCCGGCGGTCCAGAGTGCCGACGGAGGCGCGGGCGGCAGCGGCGACGCGGCCGCGGCGGCAGGGCACCGGCGGGCGCGGCCGAGGCGGCTCGGAGCGGCAGCAGGGCCGCGGGCCGCGCGGGCCGCGGCGCCGCGGGGCCGCGGCAGCGGAGCGGCGGCACGCGGCCGAGGGCGGGAGCGGAGGGGACTGCTGGCGCCGCGGAGGACGAGGCCGCGGCGGCCGCGGAAGCGGAGGAACGAAGACGCGGCAGAGGAGGACGAGGAAGCAGCCTGCGGCCGCGAGGAAGCCGGCAGCAGTAGGCCGCAGCGGCCGAGGCAGACGGCTGTTGGCGCGAGGCCGCCGAGGAAGCGAACGACGAGGCGGCTAGCGGGACGCAGAGAAGCGCCGACGCGGCGGCCGCGGGTGCCGCGGAGGCAGGGCCGCGGAGGCAGGAGGGGCGCGGCGGGGCCGCGGAGGAGGCACCGCCGGGAGGAAGAGGGACGCGGAGGCGGCTGGCCGGGGGCCGCGGACGCAGCGGACAGCAGAGGCAGCACCGCCGACCGCAGGTAAGACGCGGCCGCGGCAGCCCGGCAGCAAGAAAGCCGACGAGGAAGCCGACGCGCAGCGGCGCGCAGAAGCCGGGGAAGAAGGCGGCCGAGGAGGACGCGGAACAAGGCGGACGAGGGAAGAAAGAGGCGACGAGGCAGAAGAACGGCGAGGAAGAGGCAAAAGGAAAGGCAGAGGGACGACGACGAAGAAGGAAAAGGGGATGCGGAAGAAAAGGAAGCGGACGCCTGACTACGAAGGAAGGCTGCAGATAGAAGAGCAGACACGAATGAGGAGAGAGCGGAAGAACGGGAGAGGCGGAAGAGGCAACCACGGAGAGGAGGGCAGCCAAGAGGCGCGTAGCGGCGAGCAGCACTGCAGCGGACTATAAACCGTTATTCCCAGGGAATGTAATAGGAAGTGGAGAATGAGACTGTAATAGGGGCTAAAACAGGGGGAAAAGAGGAAGAATCGTCATAGTCTACATAATTTCCTCCTGTTGAGCCTACTCATATGTACCTCCTCACACCTTCGTCCTCCTCCTCCTTTCCTTCTTCTTCCCATCTTCCTCTGCCTCTACCTCATCCTCTTGTTTCCTCCTCTTCGGTCTCCTCCTCCTCATTGACTTCTGTCAAAATTCATGACACACTTTTCAGGTAACACACCAATGCCTATAACAAAGCCACCAACACATGGATGTTCTGGATTAGTAAATCACTGCTTAACCATTGGAAATTAACCAATTCTTTTCCTCAGGTGGTCTTTTGGTGCCCTTCAGCTTTATGGTAAAAATCAACCGTTACTGGATCATCTGGAGACAAACCGTCTCTCCCAATGATACCACCATTACCGTGGTTGAAGATACTGACGAAGGTTGGTGATGAGAGTATCTTGACGACCACTAGCTATGACCCATGGCCACACAGAGTACTTTTACCTTTATAAAGCTGTTAGTGAGACTTCAAGGGACATTCACGTTGAATTCACCAGTCATGTTTAAGCTATGGGTAAGATTTTATAGGGGCTACGAAAAGTAGGCTCTATTTTTAAAAACAAAATGTTAAAAACAACCAAACAGTGTGTGTGTTATTTCTTCAGAAGTCTATGTACCCTCTTATCAGGGAAAAAAAAAGGGTCCCCTCATGTAGGACTAAAACCTGGTTTTAAACACAGGTCTAAATGTTAGACTCCCTTCAGAATACAGTTCCACTAGGTCTTCATAGATCACACACCTCGATCATTTAATGAAGAAGAGGTTGGACATTTTGATGGTTTATGTTAAGATGGAGATCCCAATATAATCTCACCATCTAAATTTTTCAGGGTAAAAAAACAGGTAGGATTGACCAGGGTCAGTACTGTATTTCTAGTGCATGGTCCACACATGAGAGAGTTGAAATCTTTGGCTGTCTCTTTTGTTGAGCGATGGCAGTTCCAAACTTTAACAGACCAGTTTTTCCTTGCATCATGTTCAAATTAAATCTCCATCCTCGTAAGGATTAAAACGTTGTATGCTCGTAGCAAAAACAAGTAGACATATTTCCGGTAATGATTTATTTTAACCTCTTTATTATTCACTAACACTAATCCTCAACAACATAAAACAAAAGAAATGTGCTGCTTGTTTTTAAACTACATTTTTGTACCGATTTTCCATATCCAAAAAAGCTAACCCATGGTATACAATGTGGTAGAATCAATGGGTTGCCTTTTAAAGATGTAGTGTATGGGTTTGATTAGAATTACTTACAGTGCAAATGTTCAATGGAATTCAAGTGAGGCTATGTTAAAGCGTATCAGGAAAAAAAACCAAAATTGGTCAGAATTAATACAGAATATAGAAAATGTCTGATGTTATCCAATCTTTAACACAGCTGCGGATAAGCGTGTCAGATGGAAACATCAATACATACTCAATGAGAGCAGAGGTGGGTCTTCTTACCCGGAACATCAGGATAGAAGGCAACGATTCGGACGAATTGAAGAAGAATCATTTGGTGGCCGTTTTGTCTTGGTTGGACATTAACCAGGAGTGTGAATTACAGAGGTGAGCGAATTATTGCAGTCTAATGGGTAGGGAGTTTAAATTCCTCACACTGCCTTTGTAAATCTAGAGCCCAACAAGTGTCGAGAATTCCGAATGGAAGTTCATCTGTGTTGGTAGAATAATGGTTGATTTGAACTCATAGGTTCTCAACCACACATTTCACATATCTAAAATTTTGGGTCAAGCAGCTTTGACCTTCATCAGGAGACTGGCATCCCAATTTAGAGATCAGTGACTTTTCCCGGACAATTGACCCCAAAAATGGCATTTACACATTCGGAAGTTGTGTATCGGCCCTCAGCTTAACTATTTTAATGCGAGAATGTGCATGAAGCAGATTCAGGGACCAGGAGCACAGCTGCTTGACCTTGTGTAAAGTATCTCTTTATGCTGAATGGAGTTAAAGGTTGCAACAAGAGATTCAAATAACAGTTTATCCTTAAAAAATATATTGATGTGTTAACATGTGTGAATATATCGTCGACCACATCCATACTGTCTTATGACAAAACACCGTTTCCGAGAACATTGCGATTGAAGATTCTTTTGGGGAAAAAAACTTCTTTCATGTACAAAGTACACCGTTTTTTGTTTGCTTAATATTGTATGGCAAATAATACTTAGGAGAGACTTTAAACTTTGTTTTAAAGTTGATTTAATAAGATTATTCATGTTTTATCTCTAAATTATGTTCTCCAAAGTCATAGATCTTATTGTGAAATTCGATATTTTGATTTTTTCTCCCGATTTGAGGATAGCGCAGATATACGACAGTTATGTGAAAATCGTTTTAGTGAAGGAGAACGCTCGCACTGAGATAGGACGAATGAAAGACAGTATGTGAAATTTCGTTCCTGTGGAAGGAAGAGGACGCTCACACTGTTGATAGACACAGATAAGACAGTTAGTGAAACACGTTTCATGGAGGGAGAACGCTCGCACGGTAGATTGGACGAAGATAAGACAGTATGTGAAATTCCGTTTGCCGAATTGGCCAGCTAATTGTAGGTGAAAGGGCAAATTTTTAAGACACATAGGCTAATTAATATCTCAGTAATTAGGGCACCCCATTCGTAGTTTGGTGTGTATTGTATTTGAGTATATACATCCACAGACCAAATACTCAAAAATGTCAAAAATGTAGAAAGGACAGTATGTGCATTGTGGGCGACGATATTGTGCTTGTGGCCTGTTTAGTTTCCTCCTTCGTCTTCTCCATCTCCTTTCAAGAAGCTTTGGTTTTACACTTATTCTGCTAAACGTTGGTAATATAATAGCCAAATAGATTCAGAGGAACCCACGACCCAAGCTACAACCGGGGGGGTTACATAGTTTGACTTGACATCTCGTAGGGGTCATGTGGGCGATTAAAGGTGCACTCGTCGGAACTCTTATAAAATGACAGAAGAAAGAATAAGAAATGTTAACCCCAGATTGTTGTCAGAAGGCCCACCATGCCACAGACACTTCTAAGGTTGTGACACCAGATGGGGTCATCAAAGGTTTCCGTGGGGGCCGATTTAGGGCATTTCGCGGAAACTCTTTCCTCCCCCCCCCTCCCCAATGCATTTATTTCTAAAAACAACCCGTGATGGTGACATTGCTCTGTCATGTGACTCGAGATTAGTCGGTGTTAAGGGCTGTGTACACAGATTTTGATCAAGGTCATAGGGGGGGCACTTCGGTATGAATGTGAAAATCTTCAAAAATTCATATTAGCTAAAGGAGTTAGCATAGTCACGTACACTAATGTATATGAAGCAGCTTGACACCCTTCAACAAAGTTGTGCTCAAATGGGGGTCAAAGATCATTAAGGGAAACTTCCGGTCTTAATGTGAAAATCTTCAAAAAATCATAGCTGCTATTACCCACTTTGCATGGTCATGTGACGTATGTATAAGAAACAAAGCTTAAGACCCTTCACAAAATTTGTGCTCGGCATGGGTGGTAAGGTTATTAACCTAACCGCTGGCGAGATGCAATGAAGAAGCAACAACAAAAACGTGCAAGAGGGGTACGGTCGGAAATGTTTTCATTGACATCCTCGGCCAGTCCAACAACTATGTTTTGTCGCGCAAATGACTCGCATTGGCCTTCATTGCATATGGGCCGTCTTACCGGAAATTGACGCCGGATTTTCGGCATCTGGGCCGTCTTGCCGGGAAGGAAAATGACGCGATGTGTTTTCGTTGCATAGGGGCCGTCTTCCGGGAAAATGACGCGATGTTTTTCGTTCTATCTGGGAGTCATTCCGGGAAACGGATGCGATGCTTTTCATTGCATGTCGGACGGTTTGCCCGCAGAGGCGCAATGTTGTCTCAGGCGCGGTGACACTGTTGTACAAATGCCCTAGACAATTTCGTTTCGATGTGATAGCGCCACCATTTTCGATAAGCTATTTTTTGAATTATGCTAAACGCATCATGAGTAAACCGGAGCCTGAGTAGCATAATAAAGCCTTTATTCCGCCGCCGACTATGCTGTAGCGTTAATAGGCCACTCACCGCTGGCGAACTATAAGCTACCAAAATTTCATGCAGCTCAGTGTGCAGTACGCATCCATTATTTATTTATTTATTTATGTATTTATGTATTTTACCTGGTTTTATTGCATTCGCAAGCGATGTTCCCTCGTTGCATCGGGACGTCGTTAGGTAAATGGCGCGATGTTTTTCGTTGCATCTGGCGCGTCTTTTGGGAAAATGCGCGATGGTTTTTCGTGACATTGGGCCGTCTCCGGGAAAATGACGCGATGTTTTTCGTTGCCATTCGGGCCGTTATTGACTTTACGCTACTTATTCCTGTGCCGGGAAACGGAAAAACGGCCGGAGATGCAATGAAACGCAAACTTTGGCTCTCGTTGCATCTGGGCCGTGTTAAAAATAAAAATAGATGCCCTTCGTTGCATTGGGGGCCCGTCGGTCGGAAAACGACCGGTTCCGGGGTGAGGTTAAGGGGGGGGATTTCTGCATGCCATGCATGTTTGCATGGCCACATGCCGAAATATATCCGTGTTTGTTAAACACAACTGTGGTGGTGCTCTAGTTTGTGAAAATCTATTTTTTGCCCTGGTGTAAAACTTTTATCAGTACCAAAAATTATAAATTTCTAATTTCTATATGAGCAAATAGGTAGGGAATCTATTATTGTCCTACTTCTATATAAAAAAAAATACATATCACAGAAATAGATGACTTTAAAAAATCTCTCATTGCACCTTGTAAGCAATGGCAACACAATTTTGAAAATGATATATTTAAACCTGCATATATTCAAAAAAGTCAAAAAAAGAAAAAAACTAAAGAAATCCATTGAAAATCCTGCCATGTAGCCTACAAAGTTCAAAATTTTCATATTATACACCCTCTATTACCCTTCTTCATCAGAGATCTGTGTCAATACATTTTAAGCAATAAATCCTGTTTTTTCCGGTACGGAATTTGGAATTTTGCAGTGGATGTAAGCTAGTGGAATACAAATAAAATTCAAATTTTATTGTCAAAATGTGTCGCTCTATGCTTGATATTTATTAGATGACCGAAAAACCACAGATGTATACCGAACAGGTGGTAACCACTCTACTTGGGGTTAGTTAGTTAAACCAAAGGTTTATTTCCGGGTGTTTGTCTCTGCTACCAGGGTGGCCGGATACACCACACTCTCAGCAATACTGCTGTAAGGATTTATTGGAGCAAAAGATAATTGACCGGAGGCCCTTCTTTTTTTTCTTAGTACGGCCAATCCACAGTTTTTCGCGGTGGGCCTAGCCTTTGGGCAACCACGCCACCATGCAAAGCATGCATAGTGCTGGATGGCCGCATTAGCTCTCCAAGTGGACTCCCTTGTAGGTAGATCTTCTTTTTCATTCTACCAGGTAACCAGCTACCCTCCTCATCAAAATTCCTTAGAACCCAATTGGGGTGACGGTTGAAGGCCCCCGAAAACTGAACCCAGGACCGGCTTTGGACAATCAGGGGTTACCGCACCCTACTCTTCTCGAAACTAACTGTGGAACTTACAGGTCTTACTCTGTACATGGGAACAACAGCTTAACGGTCCCCTCCGAAGGACGGATATTCTCGTGGTTCATTTGCCCAAGTCCAACTGAACCACAGGGGAGAGAGAATTCTAATTTTATAAATCAATAGGTTTTCTTATACAAATAACTGCCAGAATTTAGTCACCGATTAAATCCCAGCTAGTGACCGCTACCAACCAATGTTTTTTTAGCGTGCGTATTTCAAGCTGTGATAAAATTATCCATAAGTTGTGATCTCGGAATGCCATCCAAGCAAACACTCAAATTTCATAAAACCAGCAAATCAAGATAACCAGTGTGTATTTTATACTTGTGTAAGAGATCGATTGTTTATGTTCCAAAAATGATCAATCACTTGGATTTCAAGCCAGGAGAAAAACTCCTGGAATTGGTCTTGTGAAATCACTGTGATATCTCTAGATCCCTATTGAAATAGTTTTAAGTCCAGAAGGTGATATGAATCAAGTCTTTGTGTTTGTTGCTTTCCGTGTGCATACCAGGCAATTGCGTCATTCAAATGTTGAGTTCTACCCACACTGTCCAGGAAGTTGGGTAGATCAATTGACCCCGCTAATGCTAGTGTTTCTAGATACCGGTGAGGTAGATGAAGCTAATCCATCCTTTGTGGAGGGATGTAGTTTCTCATCATGGTTTCAGTCCGGCTATTGGGTTATCTGAGCAAAGGGTTGTTGTCGTGAGCGACAATGTTATCCATCATGTCGTGGGTCCTGGTAAGTTAGTCACATGATCATCATTGAAAGTGTACTCTTCGCGCACAACAGGTAGAGTTAATTTGTTTAGGGGTACATTTTCCCCCCAAGTTATTTTTAGGAAGTATATTGTTAATGTTGCCATACTGGTAAATCTGAGTATTAGGTTAAATCTATATAAATAAGACCACTGAAACGTCATATGTTATATCTCACATGTTGATATACCCGTACACCCCAAGTCTCCATTGCCCCCTTAAAAAATAATTTGAGGGGAGAGCTCTTTAAAGGCAGCATGTATCTTGGGTCTGGAAGATCAGTGGAGGCTGTGAAAAAGGGGCCCCATAACTTTACAAAAAAAAAGATGCATATTTGGGCCAGATTTTGAACAGTTTTTGTCAGATTCGCCTCTGTTTTTGCAAAATGTAGCTTCAGCTGGTTTGAAAAATGACCTAATTTTCTAAGAGGTTGAAACAAATGTGAAAAAGTGCATGCACCATCTCTATACCCAAATTGGCAAGAAAACAGGCCATTCATGTAGGGCGCACACCAGTAAATAACGGACCCCATGAAATCCACGCAAATGATACCGGTTTTGAAAGAGAGATTTCGAACTCAAGCGGCAACATTTGGCATACAATTATATATCAATGGATTGCAAATCGATTGAAAACTTTAACATATTGTTCAGTGTGTATGGGGGGGGTCTTCCGATTCGTTTTCCGATCCGAGACCCTAAATAGCGACCGGGCCATGTTCCACCTGTGTTCGAGCCTGCAAACTCAATTACGCCATCTTCATACACCGAGGCCTACTTCTCGGAAATCAAAATTTAAATTTAATCATACCAAGGTGTTAAGGGGACAAATGTACCTTTTATTTTGAAACATAAATGGCACTACAATTCTTCACAAACTCGCACAGGACCTTAAAACATCTCAAAATTAGCTGTGTATTTTTGACTGAAGTCAAACCCAATTACATGAAATGCGTGGGGATTTTTAGTGTTGTGCGGCCTTGGAGCACAAGGCTGAAAATGGAACCTATGATGGAGGCACACCCTTATATGATTCACATCATGTATCCCATGGCAACACCGCAAGTGGTTGGTCAGTTGGCGGGATATATCTTTTTTGCTGCACATAATTAGAAGAATAAATGGTGTGATTTTTTAGCATGCCTCTTTATGTTTAATTGACCCAGGCAGGCAAAAATACCAATTTTTAAGTGGAGACCGAGCCGTGGCCAAGTTCTTCCACTCTTCAAGGGTTTGAGGAAAAGGGGCACAAAAATGGAAGACTTGTTGGACCGAATTTTTTGGTGGAGGTTGTAGAGCAAAGAATTAAAGCTTGTGAGAGAAAATTTAATGATCAAATCTGTTTGAGCCATTATAATGATGTGACAGTACTATTTTAACACATTGTGGGTTGCTTGCTTCTTTAAATCTGATAAGACACTGGGAAATATATTTATAATAGAAAAGCAATGCTTTATACACAATTTCAGAAAAGAATACACCAGAGAGAGGAGGATTAAAATGATACCTTTCTCTGATGACATCCCAAACCTACAAGCGGTTAAAGACAGCACCGCGGCATTTGTAAGCTCAACAATAAGGGGACTGTCAATCAAGGAATAGCGATTGTCCACAAACATCCTATTGCGCTAAGGTGATCAGTCGGTGATCAAGCTCCTCTAATCGAAATCGATAAGATCACTTTCATTGGTGGTGCCGCATGTGTAGTGACAATTCCATATAGCGCAAACTAAAAAAAGAGAAAAACCAGGTGTGCACGGGAATCTCGTATGCAGACGGGTGTAGCGGGGTGACAAGTAAATAACAAAATTAAAAAAAAATTATATTAAAAACTGCTATCTTTGCTGTGTTTCTCTTTCTAGTATCTTTTTTCTTCGTTTTCGATTTTATTTTGATGTTTCGACATTTCTCTTACTTATTTTTAAATCTTTGTTTTTTCATTTTTTATTAAAGAATATACGCTCCATAACTCTTTTACTCTATTATCTCTCTTTCGTTTCTTCTTTCCGTTTCTTTTTTTCTTTCTGTTTGCTTTCTTTCGTTTCTCTTTTTTTGTCTTTTTCCCTTTTCTTTCTCATTATATGAAGGAGCAGAATAGGCCTAGAATAAAATCAAATGAAAGTGCTGAAAGGTACTAATATTTGATTTCACAGTTGATAGGACTGTAATTTAATATGAGTTTGTGGGATATGCAACATGTACCCACATTTAGATGATAGGCAACGTGGATATGTCTGTCGTTGCAAGGATATACATAGTTATCCGTAATTTATATATGCCAATCGCACAGTCAGAAGAAAGGATCATGTCATTGGGGGAAAAAGGCGTCTAAATAGCTTAAAATTATGGCCGAAAATTTCCTCAATTATAAGCTAACATGCAAGGTTTAGGTTTTGCCGTTTTTAACGCGAGTTTGAGGGATGTTTAAAGTTTGTCAGTGCCATTATTTACCCAGTGGCATTCTAATTTTTTACATTTAAATCACTTCCGGGTTCCCCTTGCCGGATTTATTAGAAGTACTACAACAACAAAATTCCTATGGGAGACATACATTGACATACTGAACATTTTGAAATGTAAATTCAGGATTCGTGGATATCATATTCGGCCTATAGAAATCTTTGCGTGCGGGGGTAAGTGACTGCAGTTCATGTGGAGGTACGGTGCGGGTGACAGCCCATGAGCAAATGACTTGGCATTAACGGGGGATGCAAAGAGGTTCTATATAGATAGAGAGCAAAACGTTACGTAATTTTTAGAAATTCACGTCCGCAACAAGTTTTGCGACCACAAAGAATTCATAGAGTACCAACAATTAGAAAGCATGGCTTTGCCTCGCTCTTCCACATACCGTGGGTGACCGCTTTGCATATATACACTAATCTGGTAGTAATTACAAATTGATGTATGTGTTTATGAGGTGGCAAGGTGTAATATAGTGTACCTGGGGATCATGGTGCTCAGATACTGTTTTTCTTCATAATGCAAATGCGCGCTTAAGGTTGAAAAGAGATCATGGAGGAGGTTTATGTAAATCAACGACACTCTGACGTGTCATTTCATCGTTGTGTGGCCATGGGTAGGACAAAATTTAACCACCCAATAGCACCCAATCCAAAACTATATTTTGGCGGCGGATATTGTTTGTATCGAATTGACATTATGTGTGTATACAAGCACCCAACTAAATTATTCCGTGCAATATTCAAAATGTCAGAGCCAAGCACGGCAGTGGTTTTGAATGGGCTTCAACCCCTTGGTGGGAGGGTCACGATGGGTCTTCAATTGCTGCTGACAGTCCCCTATTGTGGGGTTACAAAGGCCGCGGTTGCTGTCTTTAACCGCTTGTCCCAAACCCCCATTTTGATTATCCCAAACAACGGGTCCATCATTTGCCATATTTTCGGGCACCTGTGCTCGTGCGTAGAATTGAAAACACCCTCTTTTGTGTGTTCTTTATAGTGAAAAATACCCTTTTTTATCCTTAAAATCCAAGATTGTTTCAACTGAAACGACTATGACAACCGTGTTACAGTTATGGGACTCTTTGCATATGGGACTGAGGGGTCCCCCTCTAAGGACGAGGTGCTTCAGGGTTTACTTGCAGAATTATTATTTTAACATACCTTAGATTCAGACCCATCAGGAGTGATTTAACAACAAGTGTCCCAACAGTTCATTGCAAAGGCTGAACTTTTTTCATGATATTTATAACCTTTGAACTAATGACCTTTAACCTGTTTCCATTCCATCATTTCAGGTGTTGTTGACTGGGGAGATAGCAACAGATTCGAGCACAATTTAGTTGCCCTTGTCATATTTCCTGGAACATACCAAGACAGATTTGAACCAGAGAATCTGGTGTGGTGTGGAGGATTTGAAGTCCACAATGCCAAAGACCCTGTCTTGATTGACAATACCGTGGCAGGGTCAGAGCGTGCCGGATTTAAGATTGCAGGAGAGCAGTGTCTAGAAGGCGCACCAGACCCGGACACTGCTTGGAGTGGCAACGTGGCTCACGGAGCGTTACATGGGATTCACATGTTCCCCGACAGCCAGTCTCGCTGCTCTTTGATTTCCAATTTTGTGCTCTATAGGAATTTTGACTTTGGCATTTATTTTCAGGTAAGGCTGTTATCAGGCCCGTACGCAGGGGGGGGCGGTTGTTTCGCTACCCCAACCCCCCCCCCACCCAAATTCCACAAAAGGGCAAAAAGGTCCACTTTTCCGAAAGTTATTGCACCTCCCCAAAAAATAAATCCTGCGTACAGCCCTGGCTGTTATAGTGTCAAAAAGATGAATATTCTTGGTTATCTAGTAGTGGTAGATAAGGAGATATGAATAAAACAAATACTGGAACTTACATTGATAGCAGCTTGTGCAACGTTGCGTCTGAAACCATCAGACTTCATCAGGCAACTGACCCATTGGGTTGGTCATGTGACAAGATGTTAGGAATTCCACTAAGTGCCCAGTCCCATGAGTGTGACAATTGAAATCTGTTATAGTGTGGGTGTTTGAAAAAAATACACTATCTACCAAGAAAAAAATAGGTAAAGGTATGATTTTGTATCAGATAGCAGAACAGCATATCCAAAATCTGCTAAAATTCTCTTTTGGGCATTTCATATGAATGGGGGAAAGGTTTGTACATAAAAATGTTCCAATTATCAGCTTATGATGTCATAAGGATTAAAATAAAGTAGAATTTTTCTATCTACCTCCTCAGTTTAATTAGCTCATTTGCATATTTCAAGGAAATTCATTAATCCACTTTATAGACTAAACCGAATGGCCGAGGATATTGACACGATGATCGTGTCAATAGCCATTTCGGGCGACGTTATTGACACGATCATGTCAATAGCCATTTCGGGCGAGGATATGGACACAATAATCGTGTGGTTGACCATATGGTCCTTTAGCATAAATAATCTGGCGAAAGATATATTCTAAGCCAAATTTGAGTGCACATGCTCCAGACCATATGGCCAAAATATGGTCCTGGAGCAGTATTTGATTTAGAATTTTTCTCCACTGCTCCAGGAACATATTTGCCATATGCTCAGGCCTGGACCATTTGTGTATTCAAATATGCTCCTTTTTATTTATGCTCCAGGACCATATGGCAAATGTGGTCCTGGACCATATTTGACATATTTTTCTAGATTATTTATGATCCAGGACCATATGGTCCTGTGCAATATGGTCTTGGAGCATAATTTCGGGCCAAACATTTCGGGCGACGTTATTGACACGATCATCGTGTCAATAGACACTTCCAAACCAAATAGTCAGTGAACTTCTAACATGGCACAGTGGTAGAACATAACAAAATCATGCTGTGTCCTTTTGGACAGGTTATGAATGTTAATGAGCTCATTTGCATTTTTTAATAAAATGCGATTAAACCACCATTGTGGGAGCCTTCTTAATACACAAAGACTTAATATTCTGGTTAAATCCAGGGGATTATATAAAACATTGGTATAGATTTGAACACAATATATCATTTTCAAATATTGACCCCCTGTATAAACCCAATCTCTTTCAAGTACTCATAAAACAAAGGTGGATTCTAGCAGATTTTGAATACATTAGTTCTAGATATCTGCTCATCTGGTGCAAAAATCTGCTTTCTGCCATTTTTTTTTCTGATGACTACGCTATTAAGTGTTGCCCACCTGTTGATCATCTTGGCATATTTTCTATATTTTCCTCAGTACTTAGTTGGCATGAATTATTATTCTATTTCATCCATTATATACATTACGAAATGATCCAACTAGTGCATTTTTTGTGCTCAAAAAGGCCTTGAAACACCCCTATTGCCACATTAAAAATTTCGGTGCGCCCATGCCTAGTAGCGGTCCCATGCTAGCATCGGTACGCCCATCCATGACGTCACTGGCATCCAAAATCCTTTGCTCTTTTTTGTGTCTCAGTTGGGGCACCATGTGAAAATTTTAATGGGATAATTAAACATAATATTATCCCCTTTATCGCCGATTTATCGGCGATTTATGTATATAATATCTGATTAACATCTACCTCTACTACGGGTCGTCGGAGTTTTGGATGATGATGTGTTGGTGCAGTTTGAGATGTTTTCTTTAGACCGGAATCCGGAAGTTTGCTAATTAAGGAGTGGAATTCGGAAGCTGTTAACATAAGTATCAGATATATATTATGTATTATCAACATGGTTGCCCCGCGAGCCTCAGGCCATTTGTTTCGCGCTGCTCGTACTGCGGGTGTTAAGTGGGCTTATTCCTTGGCCAGGTTTAGCTCCCCCCTATGTAAGTCCACACCTAGACCGCCAGGGCATGTTGGGGATATGTCCCTGTCTCGTGTCTGCTCCCTTGCATTATTTATATTTATTTATTTTTCGCCCTTGTCTATAGCCTCGCGGTGCAACCATGTCATTTGTGTTCTCACAGCGTACTACCAGCTCGTGCCGATG
>JAMKCH010040409.1:0-13822 GCA_023653785.1 Ophioderma brevispina
AAAGATCAACGAGTCAGTAAACCAGTGCTATAACCTTATAAAAGTAAACACGAATGATACTTAGCCATCTCCCCGCATATAAAGCAAGAGCACTACCAGCGAGAGTAACAACGAAACGCCGGGAATATTAAAAAAAAAACCTGAAAACTTGGAGAAAATATCTTATGAATGATGAAAGCAAACTTACAAACATCTCTCCAGCTGCAACATGAACATTTAGGCCCAATAAAAAAAACGCACAAAACAAGACGTATAAACAGTCGTTCCTATATGATCTGCATTGACGTTGTTTTTCCATCATTCATCCTTCTTTACTTATCTTACTTCACCCAGTATAACGTTAATAGTCCACCCTTCTCCAGAGGGTGCTTTGAATCATCACATAATGCGTGTTCAATTTGCCTATATACATATTATGCTAAATGTTCCTTAAGTACTAGCACTTTGTTGGCTAAAATTAATTGTAAAAGTCAGGGTTTTTATGTGTTAAGAATAATTTTTTGTGGGATCACATGACATTATTGCGGTGAAAGTCCCCAAAACTGTTACATAAATGTGTGAGATGGACTCAATGCAACCCTCTGACCCTCCTCTGCGAGGAATTTTAACTAATTAACTTCCATTTTAATAATTTTCATTTATTCGGGATTACATCACTCCAATTCATTAAGTGATATTTTCCATGTAATCCGTAAATTCGTGAAAAAAATTGATGGCACATTCTACATACTGGCGCTGATGATAGCATAGCGCTTTCAACCTTGCCAGTCGTGTCCTGCTCTGGCATCTCTGGAAAATCAAAGATCCTAATTCATTTTATTTAGCATAACATACCATACATGACAGAAAAAAGTATATAACAGTACATTATTATACTTCAAAAGAAGTAAGAATTGAAAACTGTTTTAAGATCATCCAATAGGTGAGGCGATATGAATTTCTAAGGACCGGGTGTGGCAGGAGATAGGATCCGCCGGTGCTCACAATCCGGAACAATTATTGTACAAATGCAATCGATTCATTTGACTCTTCCGTAACATAAGTTCCACGCTTTATTCCGTAGTCGTCTATGGAGCTGGACTGTGGCTCCTCCGGACCCATCTCGCTTTTCACAACCGGCTTAAAGTTATTGCTGGCCCTGTAAGTAAGATAAACATAGAAATGGGGATTAATCATGTGAGTATACTGGTGAATTAATTTTTTTGTTGCAAATTGTTGTGATGATTCTGGAAGATCATTCCAGAGTTTTGCGCCGTGGTACTGAATGAAGTGTTCTTTCAGACGAAGATTTAGGGAGGTGAATAGAAGATGGTATTGGTCAGCTTGTCTTGTGTTATAGCTGGGGACACCCTTCCTCCTGATAAAATCGAAATTTACCAATACCCTTATCCAGTATGAAAAAGAAAATGAAATCAAACCAAAACAAATAAGGCTTCCAACTTATAAGCAAATCATTATTTATATCTATATATATATATATATCAAGATATCTATCTATATCTCCTATTTATCTCTCTCTCTATCATATCTCTCTCTCGCTTCCCCCAGGTATGTCGTATGTAGGTGACTTATCATCCTAAAATGCCAAGGAGCGTTGTTCGTGTACCTGTGTTGCTTATTGACCTGTGTCCGAAATGCATTGATAACGAAGCATGATGTGGAAGTTTGAGAGATTTCTCCAGCTGGCTTGGCGCGTTCATTTGAAAGCAAGTTTGAGCAATTGATGGCCCTTTCAACATCGTTCGGATTTTTTAGGCTTGGAGTATATTACGTGGTAGGAGCGAACGATTTCCACCCTTCGATAGTAGTGTGTGTTTCTGAAGTCTTTCGGTGGAGGTCTGTACAAAGAGCTGGATACATCCTACAAATTCCCACAAAATTGTAACTAATATATTGGCGGAAGGTTGTAGCAATTCTTTTGAAAGTCGCTGGTACTACCAACAAAATATTATTTGATTTTCATTTCCATTACGTTTTTGTATAATACGCTCGTACAAAAATATGATTAACAAAAATATACACAGTCTGTCTTTAAAATGGTACCGCAAAAATATTATCGACTCGGCGTAACTTCAATATAACCTTAAACGCGTGTAAAGTTTGGTGATCCAGTCCTGGGCTGACCTTTCGAGTGGAAACATATTATCAACAACATATTTGATCAATTTTTTACTTAACCATCGTCTACTGAAGGCAATATTTAACCACCCCCTTATTTTTTGCGCCCTAAAACTGTTTTTAATGTCAAATGATTTAATGTACTTTCATTTGGACATTTTACGTCTCCTGTTCCTTGCAAAATGTACGGTGATATCCCATAAAGTGATGGATGGGGGAGAAGTACCAACACACCCAGTCGACTCAGAATATCAACAACATTTATTGATATTACTCCAATGGATACGATGGTCCTCTCCTTTCATTGAACACCAAATGAGTACGCACATGATTAGCAGTTACGAACGTCAGCATTAACGTTCGCCTGTCATGCAAAACCGCCATTTCCCACCAGACAACGGTATAGAATAGGAAAATCCAATTATTGTTTTTTCCCAAAATGTTCGGAATATCTCTGATTTCAATGCAGTGTTTTGCTCAACATGATGGGAAATTACTATGTTAATAATACGCAAAATGTTTTAATTGTTAGAATAAATTTTTTGCCAAATATCAATTTTCCACCCCATTATCCAGTATTTTTATACTTTCCATAACTTATACAAGTCATAGTGATTTCATAATGGGAATGTTTGTACTTATTTTGATACCAAATTAAAAAAAGAAAAAACCTAAAAAATTAAAAAAAAAAAAAAAAAAAAAAAAAAAAAAAAAAAAAAACTCCCCCCCCCCCCTTCGGGCGTGTGTTAAAAAGCATTAACAAAACATTAAAATGGTTCTCTCGCAATATCCTGACCTTGGATTGCACATTTATAGCAGCAAGACAGTACGCCGACAGAAGAAGACGTAACAACAAGTCCAACGACAAACTAAGATTGGAAGAACACATACGCATAAAGGTGGAGAGCCCTGCAAGGATAAAACGGAAATACATTTTTTTTGGTAATAGATAAATAGGATGAGAAGCACACCGTTATGAAAAATACTGAGTTTTTTTTTATAAGGGTCATGTGAGCATGTTAGATCGGACTGCGGTCGAGTTAGGCGGACCATGGAGGCGAGCAGCTAGTAAGCCCGAACTTATAAAAAATTCCATTATTTCAGAACGTTTGTGTTGTTGGTGTAATTCTTTATCTTAAATATACGCCGAGGACAAGAATTAAAATCGACTTTATATTAATTATTCAGTACAGTTAAGAATATATTTCAGTATATTAAAATATGCTTGAAGCAGCGTTACGTTTTTTCTTATTAAAAATACTACATATGATGTTATATTCACTGTGCAAGAGTGTAACCCAAGGGTCTAGTCGATAAATGTTTACTCTGCCGGAGACGATAATATTATGGTCCCCCCCCTTGTTGAGAAGTTATCATATTGACTGTTAACCTATCTAATGGTTATTTCGTAGGCAGGTTTGGATATTAAGTAAGTTACAGTTCAAATATCACTTCACACAAATTTTGATCACGGATTATGAACCACGATATTAATATCTTGATACAGAGTTATTCCGCGTGCAACTAGAATATGTTGGTCAACGTAGGTTAGTGCTCAAAAGGTTTTAGCTGAGAAGATAATTCTAAAGGGGTTTAGTCTCAGCTATCACTAAGCCACTACGATGCGCTTAAAACAAATGCGATAAATTCCCTATCTTTGTATACGCTTTACATCAGGTTTTTTTTATGATTATTAATTATTTTAAATCGGTATTCAGTTGGATCTGGCGTTTACGGGTAGTAATTTTTTAGATGTTACAATTTTGAAAAAAAAAAAAAAGTTATAAGTTTAAATGTCCTTTTTAAAATAGAATATAAAAGATTGCCATACATTCATCATATATTTGCTATTCTGAGCGATATATAGCCAACTGCAGATGGTAATTTGACAATAAGCTTTTGTAAATATGAGTCACCAGTTCTTTCATCGTTGCTCATTAAAAAAAGAAACAACATGTTTCAATTCTCCCTTGAAATAGTGAAGAATAAATTTTCAATGACTTGCAATCATACTTTTAGCTGAATCATAATCGACAGACTACAAGTAGACGGTTTTAATTCGATGTTCACAATAGCGGTTTTATGGTTCTTTCACTATTGTTTTTTTCTTTCTTTGTACCACCTGAGGCTTAGATGTTTCTAGAATTTTCCTAGAATGTTGTTTATGATCATCATAACAACATTCGTTGGAATGATTGGATTTTTTAACATTGTATTAAGAGAACATTCCGACTACCCCCAAAAGCCGATATTGGAGTCACTTACCGGTACAGAATTGGAACACCACCCCTCTTTTCGAAACGGGACCTTCAAAAGGCTTATATCAGTGGGAACATGTTGCCCCCACTTTAGAACACGAAACTTGGACATTTTTTACAGTAATACCTAGTAATGTCAATATTTTCTTTAAATCGTAGCAAAAGTAATTAAATGAGGAATTTTCCTTTTACATATACTTACGCCTTGTGAAAAGAAGGGAAATTCGATTAATCTGTGGGGTATAGAAATGTCCTGCAAATAATATGCTAAATCTGTGTTATTGTTTCATGAGCGTCCCACTGTTTTGGGCTATTTATTAACACTTTACGATATTAAGCTAAAAGGCTTCTTTGTACACTGTTAGAAAATCTATGTAAATGCAAATATATTCATGCACCAGAATTAGGTCAGAGTTGGAAAATCAGTTGAAATCAATAACCCATTTAATGCGTTTCAACCAACTAAACAAACGAGAGCATCAATTGATGCAGTTAGCCTATTAAAGTGACAGGGAGTTTGAGGATACGGATTTCTCCAAGTTGAACGGGATCATGTAGACCACCTACCAAGAACGTTCGAAGTTCGTTGGACCATAAGTACGAAAGGAAACAGCAAACCTTGTTTTGAACATGCGTGCTATCCTAATCGTCCCTATATGAACCAAGCTTTGCTTTTCTGTCGGACACCACAGAAAATAATAAATCATCATGTCTATACATAACGACGGCGTATTATGCTTCTTCACTTCAGGTTGTGATCTAATACACTGTAAGCATTCCAAATATGCAGAAAACCGGGTTCGAACAAAATTGAGGGCGCTTCTGTGTCACGGGAAATGTCAGGTCTCTTTTAAGTAATGTTATTGAAAGGAAACCTTTCTTGTACCACACCTTTTTTAGACTGGGTAAAAAAATGGCGCGATTTAGAAAATAATAGATGCTATTGTCAATTCTTTATAATATATGGACAGTATGCCACCATGCCGAAGATTAGACAAAAACCACAGACACGACACAACACACACACATACACACAACAAATCAAACACACCACACACACAACCCCACACAGATAAACACACGTTACACTCGGGAGATATGAGAAAGTCGGTGTATTTTAAGTTGGAAAATCTCACGAATCTTTAAAAGCAGTAAAAAAATGTGCATAAAATATAGATTGCACCGGGGACCTTTGAATCTAGCCATGAGATTATAATGGGAAGTATCATATATGGATTGACATTAATTGCATGTTCTGAAATTAATATACTAAAAGTTCAAGATTAAGCCTACGTCTAGGGGAAGGTTCAGGTTTCAACATGTATATACTACATGTTAGTACTGCCGTGAAAATAGAGTCAGAGTTTTACTCTTACTTTACCAAATAATTACACAAGCATATATCGTAACTTCCACCAGTTATTCTGTGTGAAAATATGATTTATTTGGTTACGCATGGGCCTATTATGGAAAATCGTGTGAATTCACAACATGTTATTCTGAGAAAAATAAACCCATTCTGTAATTATTACAAAAATGTTGAGTTGTAGAGATACTATATTTGTAGGAATCTAAGCATTGGCGAAATAAAAAATCCACATCTGACCAGAATGACAATTATTATTCTTAGTTTGCTTTATTATGGTTACATGAACGGAGCCTTGTTATACTAACAGAGAAAATGGATAGAAGGCATGTGACTCTGCCGGGTAAATAAAACACATAATTGCCAGCATACTGACTGAACAGACCACCAGGCTGCAAATGCAAATTCAAGGCCTACCATATAACACCATTGTAGGACAAAACAGACAGAGCATGACTGGTGCTTACCAACACCAATTATTGCCAAAACACACAAAATGTCCCAAAAAACATGCCCCAAAACACAACATTCGCTCAAATTTTCAAAATCCATTTCCATAGAAGCTTTGAACATTACAGTTTCTTGAATACTGCCAAGTTTCCAAGAATTGGGAACAGGACATGAGAGACTAGTAATTTAACTACTTCGTTCATAAATTACTGGCTCTACTCAATGTGAACACTAGCTCGACGCCGAAATGAGCCTATATATATTAATAGCTAACAACAGCAATTGTAAATAGTATGCGTTGTTGCAAATAGTCATGGAATTGTACGTGCATTCTGATTTGTGCATGCAAATTCGGTAACTTTTGAAATGGACGTACCCGTAAACTAAATTCTGTTCGAGCTATTTGCCGTTAGGCATAAAAAAAATATGTTTGTTGGCGTGTAAGGGGTAAAATATCGGTCGGTCAGATTTGTTTTTTTAACTTTTTTTTTAAATCTTCTCAAGGTTTTACTCTAACATGAATACAAGATGCTACTATTTAAAGCTTTTTTCAATGACATAAGGCAAAGATATTTTATTTTACTGTTGTAGTCTTTGTTGCCTGTTTTTTTTTTTTTTCGTCTTGGTGTGCTAAAAAAATTTATTTTTTTAAATTGTGGATATGAAAATAATGCGGTCAGGTCGCAGGGATATTTTTTTTTATTTTGTGCTAACTTTGATTAAAAACCTTTGGTCGGCGGTTTTGTGAGGTCGTCGGGTGTTACGCCAAAAACAATTTTGTTATGCCTTACTTTAGTGTTTTGACTAGCTCTCTGCGAATTTCTGTCTCAAAAAAAATTGCATGACAATGGGATGGGTACATCCGTAAAGGCGGTCGTGAACATAGCACTTCATTTTTGTTTTGGTTCAACTAGATATACACGAGAAAATGTTATTCACAAAATAAGATTTAAGTTCAAATCTGGTGCGTTTTTTAGTTATGAGGAAATCCACGTCCGTTTACGGACCGAGGAAACTATAAACATATCGATACGGTACCAACTGCTGTGTACATGAATGAAGCCCACCAATTGGCCAAGAGAAACACGTAAGACGTTGTTAAGCAGACAAATAATTGGGTAGTAATTTAAGCAAATTCCATGCATTCAGGAGCCAGTGCATTAACTCAGTAGTCCTTGTACATTACAATAGAAATTAAGATTCGCGGATTCTTTGAGATCATGACGTGAGGTATTATCAAAATTAGGACCACACACGTTTAAGTGTGGGCTGTTCTCCCACATGATTGATGAAATTACCTTGAACATATGAACCTTGGGGGGAGGATCAATATGGGGGTGTTAAACTAGGTTAGATCAGGGGGTCACTTAGGATCATTACAATGTTGGGATATTTTTATTTGATATTTTATGCCCTTCAATGGAGTGTTCCATTGGTAGGTACTTTACGGGGTTTTTTAGAATGAACGTCAAAGTCACGTAGGATCGTGTGACGCTATTCATTGATTTAAGGATCAAGGTTAGAACATTTTGCTATTCCGCATCAGGATTTGCGGTCCCCTCTCCGCGAGACTGTTGGGGTTGCAATATCAAGCCCAACATGCAAATTATTCTGAATTGGAGCATCCATTAAAGGTAATCTACAAGCAGTCGGAGAGTTTTTTTCTAAAATGATTAATTTAGACTTAAAATGTACAATTTGTAAGTCTGAAAAAAATGAAAGGTATTATAACAGAAGACCATTCTAAGTGACTACCTTGAACCATTGTCGGCACAAGAGGATATCGGACTAATAGCATTCCCTCTGAATAACAAGAAATAATGGGCCCACAATACACGTACCAAAAGGCAACAGGAAGAAGGCAACGCGAAATCATAGGCATCCACTGGTTCACTGGACTGCAAAGATGGTTTATACAAAAGCCTAGTTAGACGGTTTTTCATAAACTGTTTAAGTACTGCGAAGAAAAATTCATCATAAGAATATGCCATCTTGACTCAGCAGAGTTCTGCCTTTCTTGCCACAAGGCGACTTCTTAAGCTCCTTAGAGACTTTTTTTCAAGAGGTTGGAATTTGTTAGGAAACTCTCTCTGGAAAGGCGATTGGCAGAAGGTATCGGTCTAGAAAATTTAGGGTGCTTCACATTAGATAATTGGCAGCTACGCTTTTGCATTGCTCGCTACAATACAATGGATGTCTGGGGTGGAGCCCCAATTCCTGATAGGGAGGTTGTAAGTTTTCCGTTGGTGTTGGGACAGGAGCCATCTTGTGATAAGCCGGCAGGAGGCATTTAACGATGGATCAAAACTTCCTTGCCCAATGGGTTGTGATCTTTCCATACAGGGCAACACGCATATCTGCACGTGAGTAGCACAGGGCCAAGTGCCCGTCGATCTTAGGGTATGTGCGGCGAGACCACATCTTGTGCCAGTGAGTTGGTTCGAGATGTTATTGCGTTGAACATTACTTTACTTTTAATCTTTCGATGTGGGTCTTATAAAGGAGAGTGCGGTCCAAGGTAACTACCAGGTAGACAGAGTTATCACTGTGCTCATGGGGTTCCAGACAGGTAAACTTTAAGCTGAAATTTTACTTCACGGTTGCGTAGATGGAAGGCACACACCTGGGTCTTGGATGTATTTGCAAGTAGGTGGTTTTCATCATTATTGGGAGTGAGTTGTCCCAAGCTTGGGAGAGTCCGTCTCGTCATGTGGTGCAACAAAGTCGTAACTGCAATTTTGGTGAAATTGAGTTATTTGTATAATATGAAAAGGTACATCATTACGCTTAATTTCAGGTGACAGTCTAAATTTATTGAAGAGTTATTAAGCTAAATAGGCCTATTTTGGTGTAGATACGACGTTGTTGCACTCAAAATTGAATTTCTGTTGAGTGCCAACAAATGTAACTGGTAGATTAAGACTTTGTTGCATCGACCACGGGAAAATAGTATGTAGATACAACAGTTTATTTCTTGTAAAGCGTATGAGTTTTTAAAAGGGTTTTTTTGTTGTAAGGAATGTAAAAAACTCCCAAAATATTTCGTGAAAAGATCAATTTCATTTTTTACCAAATTTATGCTATTATGCTAATTTCAAGCACAAAAAACCTTAAAAAAATATCAAAAATGTACTTACGACCTTTTTGCACTCCAATATTATGCCTCAGTTTAAAGTTTATTTGACAAAAGTAAATAAAATACGCATAATTTAACATATATTTCAAGTATAAGGCTCAACTTATTGAGAGTTATTAGGCTAATTAGTGCTCTCAAAATTGAATTTCCCGTGTCGTGCAACAAAGTCAACTGGTAGGTACGACTTGTTGCACCACGACACGGGAATCAGTGTGTGTAGTTATGCCATTTAATTAGCCAATTACTTCCTAATTAGTCGACTTAAGTGGGAATGAAAATTTTAATCGTGATGTTGTAAGAATTATTTCATTTGAAAAGTCACAAAAGAATGAACAACAAAAACACAAAAATACTTCTCCTGTAAAATCATGAAAATGCGATACGAACTTGTTGCACTCACATGACGGTCTCTCTTCAACAATGTGAAGCATGCATTTTGTGCGATCCTTCCAAAGCAAGATCGTTTGGATAAATAAACGAAGGTTCCTGCACTCCTAGGTTGGAAGTTGGTATATATGTTGAACATGAGAGGTGCAAGCACGCTCCCTTGGGTAGTCCATTCTTGAATCTATGCCATCGGCTCTTCTTCGCTCTATTGAACAAAGAACATCCTGTTGACAGCAATCTTTGATAGCCTCAGTCAAAGCGGATGTTTTCTTGGTGATTTCCAGAATCTTCTGGAGTAGGCATCTTTGATTAACAGTGTCTTAGGCTGCTGTTAGGTCGATGAACACACAACGCGGTTATTCAAGACCCTTCTCGAACACCATCCTCAATTGTTGAGTTAGTTCGGTGAGGTCATGGTTGTTGTTGATTTGCCTGGCCGGAAAGTTGCTTGTTCTGGTATGAGGTGTTATCTATCACATGTGCGAGACGATCGAGCAGGGAAACGTTCAACGAGCTTGTATGTATGGTGAGGAGTGATTTGGTCTGTAGCCTGGGATTGGATGGATCTTTCCAGGCTTTGGAGTGCCATAACATCTGCTTTCCTCCAGCTTTGGGAAACTTTGGAAAATAGGCGCAGCATTGATTTTGTAGATCTCAATAGCCATTCACTTAGCTACTGGGCCGAAATGTTTCAGCTGCTCAGTTGAGATGTTCTCAAGGCCTACTGCTTTTCCTGGTTGTTTAGCAATACCGGATTCCAATTCATCCATGTTGAAGACGCGAGTGAAAACCAGGGTCGCCACTAACCCTCTTACGTCTAGTTTGATCTCTTGGGCTTCTTGCTGCACTTGCCATTAAAAGCAGTTGGGGGCAACTGGCGTGCGGTGTGGCATTATTTGGCTGCTGCGGAGGTTCTGTTGGACCCATCGGAGCTTTCGGATGGTAGTTCATGCTTTCTTGATGTTAGGTTATATCGGTGGATTCATTAAAGTATGCCAGGTTTGATCTTTTCCTGGGAGGAAGATCCTTTCCGAAACTTCTTCATCTTTAGCAGTGGTTTCAGCCGAAAAAAGGTCTGTTATATATTAATCTTTTCCCTGGAGATGGCAGCGCACGTTAGTGTTGAAAATAAAACCCACGTGCGCTTGGCCGGAGTCGAACGGGCGACCTTCGCATTAGCTAGCACGACGCTGTCTTACCAACTGAGCTATCAAGAAAGGGTGGATAGAGGCACGATAGATATCTCTATGGTGTTAGGTCCGGAAATGGGTCTTCGCTTCCTGGGGATAGCATCAGAAACTGTATATTTACATATTCTGGGAGATTAAATCCCCGGGATGAACTCGAACCTTAATAAGGGCGGTACTGTTTAAACTAAAGGTCGGAACCTAGGACAAATTATACATTTTGTATCCTTATAATGAGACACATACATCGGTTGTTACATTAAACACAATTGACTTGGATTCAAATTTTCCCCTGTACTAATTTTACCCCCCTTATTTTTACCAAAGATCCCTATCAGTTCCCAGAGTTGGACCCACCCTTCAAATATAGAAAAACTCTTCAAACGTCAGTCTCCCCAAACTTCTAGAATGGGATTCTGATTCTCAACCCTACTAATAGGATGCGAAGTCCGTGTTCCTTGATATGGAAAGTTATGATAGCAAAAGTGATATGGGGATATGAGTTCTAGCTTCTACTAGAGGGCGAATTTGTGGTGACCCGTGTATTATTTGATGACCTGCGGGCATATGAGGCAACCCCGTGCATTATCCAATGAGCCGTCATGTATTTGTTATTATTATAACACGTCACTAAGAAGTGTATTAAGATAACAGAATTACGAAACTACAAGATATCAGTAGGTCAAAGTTCAGGATAGATTTCTGCGATTTACTGATATTCTACTTACTACGCTATACCAGGCGACCGTTACCAAATTCTTGGAACAAAGGCCTTTGTCTTTGTTGTAGAATGCAAATACAAGTGTGCTTAACAACTGCCAGGAAACAGCGAAAAAGAGTATTAAGTATTTTGTATTTTTCTGATAAAAATTAGACAATGACTTCGCTATTGTACAATACGACTCTCTTCTAAGAGGACTATTATATTCAATGTATACAAATGAACCCCCATAGAAATCCAGCTATATTTGCTGACGATGTTTCTGTAAGTGGTGCTAATCAATTGTCCATTTTCCACCATGTATAACAAGACTTACGCCAGGTGTGTAATTAAGATGCCCCCCCCCCCAAAAACTGTGGTTTAATAACATTTTATTGAAAATAGCAATGAGATCATTAACATTTCATACGGGATCTTAATAACCTGTCTAAAAAGTATACAGCCACATGACCTCAGTCATGTTCTATCAACGTGTCACGTTACAAGTTCCACAGACTAATTGGTTTGTTATGTGAGTCGGGATGAGATGAGTTTCTCGAAAAATATACAACTGGGCTCATTAATATTCACAGCCTGTCACAAAACATTACATGACACCCATCATGTTCGTCACCGTGCTAATTTAAAAGTTCATTGACGATCGGTTTAGTCTGTAAGTGGATTAATGAATTTTCTTCAAATATGGCAAATGAGTCTTATATTCATAACCTGTCCAAAAGTAATAACAGCACTGACCTCATCATTTTCTATCAACCTGCAGCGTTTAGAATTTCATTGGACTATCGGCTTAGTCTGTCGTGTGGATTATGATGTTGTTGGCCACCAGACAGGCATCTCCATCCATGGCTCCATCTGTATGAATCCAATAGACTCTAGCTTCCACAACAGGGTGTGGGGGCAAAACACACAACAACAACTCACCACCGGACCTATGTTTGTAGCCAGCCAGTCCATTAATGGGAAGGTGGGTTCAAGCATTTGTTTGTTGCATTCACGCTTCTATGAGCTCTCTGTTCGTGTAGGTTTTGATGATAAATAGATGAAGGACCAGTTGATTAAATCAAGAAAATCCATCACATAAACATTGAAGCAATGTGTTAGTGTAGTGTTGAAACCATCTTTAAACCGTACTGCTACAATTTTGTGTTAAGACTATTTTCTATGTCTTGTGTCTAGTAGTGCAAATCCCCGTGCATCCCCAATCTGACTGCAGTGTTTACATTTTTGAAGTACAAAGGACATTTAGGACCAATACAACTACTACTTCATAATCTACTACACAAAAGCATTTATCCCTAAAACCCGGATGGATTTCAAATAAAATAACCAAATAAGTGGATTATTTCGAGGGAACTAAATAATATTTCAGGAATGAAAAAGTGTATTTCTGAACCAAATAGTCTTTTGAGAGAACAAAAATTGTTTTCCATCATGTTACCTTATCGAACCCCGTATCACTCACGCTCCATAACTTTCCAGAAAATTATCATTATTAGGTAATAATGTGATGGAACGAAATAGAATGTCGAGTGGAGGAACAAATATTATTTCTTCGAGGAAAAGAAATGGTACTTCGAAGAAAGAAATTATATTTCGAGGAAACAAAATAGTATTTCGAGGAACAAACTATAAGCCGGGAACGAAAACTATTTTAGGGAACGAAATACTATTTTCAGGAATAATATTCCGATGAACTTTTTTTTTTATTCATATTTTATTCAGGCATTCCTAAAAAAACCAAACAAATATTTCACATTGATACTAAATTAACGTTTTGTGCGATATAATTAACTGTGCTAGTGAATTTCCAGTACGCTCGCCTTGACTCCCACACATACCATCATTATTCCATATCTTAAGACGTTTTTTGACACTGTGCATTTTTGTCAAGGATAGATGAGTTAGTAGCCACACATACACTTGGCTTTCTGGCGTCATTAAGACAACGTACAAAAGGCTGCGTTTAGATATCACATAACTATAACTACTGTTTTCATTTTAGTGTTTGATATTTAATTTGATGCAGATGTGTGTAGTACTGCGGGATATAAATTAAGCGTGTTTTTTTTTTTTTCATTTGCTTCTATATCTTAGACATTACACATAACTAAATCTTAACTGCTAAAAAAGACATTTGGTGTGCATTTGGCAGACCCTAAGATACAAAAAAACCTTGTTATTGTGCTTTGAAATAGTTTC
>JAMKCH010040410.1:0-32840 GCA_023653785.1 Ophioderma brevispina
TGCAAGCGGGTGTACCCAAAGACTCCCTATTTTTTTTTTTTTTTTTTTGTTCATTTCAGGTGCCCCCTTTACACTCCCAGTGTCAGATATTGGTACCTAGTTCATCTAACCAAATGACTCTGGGCTGACGGTCTAGAATTCCCGAAAAAATAATCCAATTTGGATGTAAAATTCACAAAGTAGTAGGCATTTTTAATTTTTTGCTTTTTGACATACGAGGAAAACGGGCGGATTTTTCGCCACGGCTTTATCGATCAAAAGCGCCCAATTGTTGGTCTCCTCGTGACGTCAAGTTATGACCAAACATCGTGTTGACTCGAATTGTTTATTGCTGACACTGTAAAATTGATGATTAATGAAAGTAATCATAAATTAGAAAAAAAGTTACAGAATGACAATTTGTTTCATTTCGTTGTGTTGGAATTATAATTGAAGTGGCAACAATGCGACATGATGGTCACAACGACGTCAACGATGGTCATCACTTTGACGTCACCATATGCCTGCGATGTGGATTTATCGGAATCTTTTTCGAGGTAATCTATTGGGCGGGGAAATTTAAAGTGCAAAATACTCAACAAATGTGTACAATTTTCAACTTATTTTGATTTATATATAACTACGGGTTTTACTTAAGCTTTCCATCCATCCCAAATTTTCCCAATATTCAAAATCATGCACATATTCCTTAAGTAACTTTACTCCTTTTTTGAGTGACTATTTAGTAGAACGAGTAAAATAGTGACTCACTCACTCACTCCTCACTCACTCACTCACTCCCTCACTCACTCACTCCTCACTCACTCCACCACTCACTCCCTCACTCACTTACTTACTTACTTACTTACTTACTTACTTACTTACTTACTTACTACTTACTTAACTTACTTACTTACTTACTTACTTACTTACTACTTACTTACTTCCTGACTTACTTACTTACTTACTTACTTTACTTCTTACTTACTTTACTGCTTTCTTCTTTCTTTCTTTCTTTAGGATAAATGAACACTAAAAGTTTGTCCAATACTGTTTTTCTATGATACCCGCACGTAAGGGTCTTCAACTTTTAAAAACTGTGACTTGGACAAAACACAACTTAAAAATACACACTAGAGAAAAAAAAAACAAAAAAGAAAAAGAAAAAACACACAACATACAAACACACATACACTTAAACAATTGCGACTCTCTCGGTTCATTCAACATTAAAAAAATGATTGATAGATTTTTTTTTTCTGACGGGATCTAAGTTGTACGCAATCAGTTATGACCAAGGTTTGGGGGATATTCAAATTAGCGCGCATTACATCCAACGAATTCTAAAAGATTTCAATGTTTAAATGAGACTCTTGGGGGTTAATTAACGGACCTTAATTGATAGGTCCTAGTGAACCAAATATGATACTATACCTTCATCCCATATGCGCCACAGCCATGTGAGTCACCTCGTAATCGGGATTCCTCTTTGGTTTGCTACATGGGAAAAAAAAATATCATAAATTTTTATTGCACATTAACATTGACCACTATAAAATACAGCACTATGGTAAAGCAACAGAATTAATAACTAAACTCCGGTGCCAAAACAAACAAACTTGCCTTTGTAGGGTCGATAAGGAATGCCTCCACTTGAGCAATGTGACGTTTTTTCAGTGGTACAAATGATTGTCTTGATTATGGACAGGAAAAATTATTCGTGAAGGGTTTCGAATTCATAAGTGGAAGAGAAAGAAAAAAGGTGTGTCAGGAGGGGGTCTTCAAGCTAAGGAAGCTCCCATGTCGCAATTAGTTACAAAAGTGTTGAACTTGGTATAAACCTTTGTATCGCCAGAGAAGATCTTAGCAGTTGTAATTACGTAAACTGGGTAGTCATTGCCGAATAATAATAAGAGTAATGGACCTAGGATAGATCCCTGGGGACCACCACTTGTTGCTTTCTAAAAGAATTTTGGTATTGTGCCCACCACTCATTGAATTCGCAGCCTCAATGGAATAACTGCACGTTGAAGGATGGTGCGTGGCCAGAATACTGAATTCACCCCTTACTTCTTCCATGGATACACGTAGTCTGTAACACCATCCTCTGTGTTCTGTTATCGATCAGGAATTCAATTCGATCCAATTCATAGGGACGCTAGGTAAGTCAAACAAGCTCAGGTAAACATTTATTTACTAGCAATATTACTCTGTACAGTTTATTGAGTATACCATATAAATTTTACCGTGGCTATAAATTAATTCTTCTTACCTCTCACGGTGAATGGGCAGACATAAAACCTTTAAGGCGGTCTCGCGCACTTTGAAATCTAATATTAGTCGGTTTAAAAGGCCTGATTAATCAGTTTTCAGCATTAGCAGTCAGCAATCAACTCTTTAAACTTGTGCCTGATGTGACCTCTAAAGATCCTGAGCCAACACATTTTAAACACGTGAAAATAGAATACACAACAACAGAGAGAAAGAGTTCCGGGATATTTTACATTAAATCTTACCATTAGGACATGTAAATATACATTCATCGTTGATACCAGTACATCCCCCGGGCATCTCCACCGAAGTCATTAGGGTGGTCGAATGCTTCAGCCAGTGTATTCAGTAACGTGTCTGCCGTGTCCAGATCGTCAAAGCTCGCCCATGATATCGAAATTGAGTCAATTATTAAGACTAAAGCGGTAAATAATTTAAGAAATTTCGAAACAATAAACTCCATAATTTATTTAGACCAGCTTATGCACTGTACTTGCTATACAGGTGAGTGAAATACGTAGTACACGAGGCGAAGGTTCGAATTACCGGAGTTCCTTTTTAATGATACGTGTACTTAAATGTACACTAGCGTACTAGTTGTAAACGTATCCCTGACAAGGCCGTCTCCATTGACAAATAGCTTTTCACGCTGAGTTGCGCATCAATAGCGAAAGGTCACTTGAAAAGAACAGCCGATTCAATTACCGTAAAAGGGAAGTTACCGCGAACATGTATGCTATCGTCGGGTTTTAACATGGACGTGCATGGTGATATAAGTGAAGATTAATTAGCAAACGGGGTTCGCAAGAAATAAAAATATAATTTACAGGTTCCAACAGAAATGAAGGAAAAACAGTACATAAACAGTATTTTTTCTGAAAGTACTGGGAATCATGGTTAACCACATCCGGTACTTCTGTCAGTGAGATAATGATCTAAAACAGGCAAGAGTAGTGTCTGTAATACCAAACTGGTTTAAGCATTTAATAACAAGTATTTGAAAAAAAACGTGCCGAGGTTGCCATAGAAATAAAAAATTAAAAAAATGCAAAATCTTTATTGTCAAAAAAAATAATTACAACAATATCAAGGACTAAATTTTTTTGACACTTTTACCAGAAACAACTGGCAAGAGGTGTTTTTGTAAATTAAAAAAAAAAAAAAAAAAAAAATGTGAAAAAAAACATTGATAACCATGTTTTTTTTTTGGCTGAAGCAAAAAACTGCGAAACAGGTCGTGACAGAATTTCCTTGGAGAAGTGTTAATGATTTTCATTTCATTGATTACCATGATTCGATCAAAATATCAAAAAATAGACAGTAAAAATGGAAGGATGACCAAAGCATTTACCGTCGATGACCAAAGCCAGAGCCAAAGTTCAAACAAGTATGGCCACCCTAATACTAAAAAGGGATTAGCAGCGATATTGCCGAAAAGAGAATCGAAAAATGTGGAAAGCATTTGTTTTAACTTATAAATCAGGGATGAGTGTGTACAATTCATATAATGTTTAAAGTAGAAACAAACCCCAAGTGGTGAAAAAATGAAGTATTTGAGGAAGTTTGTCATACTCTCTCCAGCAAAAAAGGCATACAGCGATGACGTTCAAAAATCTACCAATAAACCAAGCTGGTTGTTGGTTTACACAGCCACAGAATAAACAAAGATCAATAAGGTTTGTGATTGAGTTCAAACTGTATTGATTCATGGTGCACAATATCATCTTTAAAAATGGGAATTCACAAGAGAGGCTTTTTGATCTCAAGTCGGAATTTTTGATACGCACATATAGAAATTAAAGAATCAGATAAAACGTATGAATGTACGTCTGTAAATACACGGATTTCAAGTCAACCACTTGCAGGTATGTTTTCAGATCCATGCCAGAACAAAAATACCAAAAATATGATTTTGATTCTTTTTTGATGTTTCGGATTAGCAAATCGGTGTTAACCCTTTAAGTTACGGCTGCAAGGACAAGGCCAAATAAAACAAAGACAACATTAAGTGTATAAAAAAGACAAGACATGTGAGACAGACATGTGGCTATGCAATTGCATGGCTATATATATGGACAACTAGTGGCACTGACAAGTATATTTAAATATGCAGGAATAAGACAATAATGGGAAAAAACGAGAAAAAAAACAATATGTCGACTAGCAGGACCGACCAACCACAATTCCCGAGTCAAAGCGAGATAATACTGATTCCATTCCCCCCCGAAAAAAACAAGCTTGGAAAAAACAATGAATAAACACACGCATAAAAACATCTGATGGCAATATTTACCATCACATGTGAAATGCCACAAAATACTCGACATCGGAAACGCGCCGAATGCTCAAACGATATACAGACCACTGACCAGTACTAAAGTAAAACAATATCTTAAGTGTAAAGTGATAATAAATAGGATTTTATACATGCACCCCCTTAATGCCTTTAATGGAACGAGTTGCAATAGGGGCATCATATCAGTCCACAAGTAGTAATTAGTATGAGCCTGCAACACAGTATAGGCTATCTACACGGGTATTACTTTAAACATAAATAGCACCACATTGGCGGCCCTCTATACTAGTAGGGCTAGATACTATCAGTATGGCCATAACCAGAAATGACTTGACCTTCAAATGGACAGGGAAGTGTGAGTCCTGATACCAGAGCTAAAATGTAAAATGATATGGACAATGGCCCACGGCCTTGATGGACTTCATCAAAGTCTGACATTATTGTGCCTTTGTACCGTAACCCTTTATACATTAGGGAATCATACAGATCACGTACTCTTGAACACAGATGTATCTATGAACCAATTGAACTGGACTTAGATGTAGTCTAGTGCCAAAGGAGTATTTGACACCAGCTCTGTTTGACCCTGAAACCACCACTGCAGGGATAGAGTATGAGATGCTGGAGATGGATGGAGATGAGTTCTGTTAATAGTTCAGGCACATGATGAGTTAATTAAAAGGTGTATGACAAGTTAGGAACTGGAAAGGGTAAAAAACAACCTATTTGTACTGCTGCCAGAAATTTTACTTAAAAGTTAAAATAATAATAATAATATAATTGTTCTATAAGGCGCACAAATCTCGAAGAAACTCAGAGCGCCACAGTAACATGAAAACACTCTGCTCACCGTAGTGTAAACTCTACGTGGCCCGATCACTTTCTTACCTACAACTCTCCTATTTGTTACTCGCTCTTTATCTATCCCTACAACAATATATAACCCAAACTGCATCAAAAAGTCAGTCTTGGCAGAGAATAAGATCAAAGAAAAGCCTTTTAAAACATTTAAAACCTGCGCGGATTTGTTTGATGTCTGAAATTGCAGCGCATTACACACCCAACACCAACAATCCAAAATAATAGAGTAAGTGGATCCTTTTCACCAGAGAAAAACATTTAATGAAAATCTGCTGTAATGACATCATAGAGCTAAATCTATGTACCTCTATGAAGACATAGCCTTCAAGCAGAATTCGAGCCATAGTGGTTTCTATCGCCGAGGTCATAGGGACCTCGGGCAAAAAATATCATGGTTAATAGTATCGAAGGCAGCACTCAAGCAAGGCATGCTAGCAAGAACCGTATGAGCTCCAAGGTTGAAGTATGTAATTTCTAACCTGGAGAAGGGCTGTTCAGTGGAATGGGAGAATTTGTGGTGTGCCAGATTGCAAGGGCTCCCCAAAAAGATCAGAATCGCCAACATGCTGTATTACCTGAGGTGAAGTGTAAATCTTTATGTTATTAGGTTACTCGGTTCAGTTACAAAAACCTGGTCTCCCAGAGACCTGGCGAATACATAAAATATACAAAACCATGCAAAATACAAAAAATAATATGAATAGTAATTTCAAAATCAATAAGAGACAAAATTAACAGAACTCACTCAGAAACATGAGCTTTGAAGTATTTTTGTTCATAGAAAATAAATTGCACATTACATCAGTTCGGGAGGATTTCAAAAGTGTTCTCCCTCTAAAATAAGTGCACGCTTGCCTGGTATTATGTTAAAGGAGATTACAGAGTGTTGGAAGATTGACTACGGGTATTATTGGAATGAAGTCATCAGAAATGTACATAAACTGAGATGAAAGCAATAAGATGGGGCATAATTTTAAAGAACATTGAAAACAACCAAAAAGAAGCTGATTTTGCCATTATTTTGCCAGTTTATCCCAGTTTAAAGTATTCATCACAGTCATTAATTGATGTTCTAATATCAGCAGATAAAAGAACACGAGCAGCTTGTTTTGCCCAGAATTTGAAGAGAGTTAGAATATTCATTTGCAGTAGACCAAAATGGACTGCAATAGTCAAAATGGGGAAAAAAACTAAAGCATTGGCCTAACTAACAATTAAGGGGTTGGAGAAGATAAAAACTGAAACTCTACGATAACCCAATGCATTTTGAAAATTAATGATGATCTATAATCAACATGCTCACACCAAGATAAAAGTGGGTCAAAGAAAAACACTAAGTACTAAATTTGTCAATCTTCTTATCGCATTATCATTACATCAGATTAATATCACTAAATTTATAACACATTTGTTCCAAAGATTCATGAATTTGGTTTTCTTTATGTTCAAAGTCAGTCGGTGTTTCAAAACCACTGTGCATCGTAGACAAATTATCATTCAATCCAACTGAAGAGGCGTGGATCTGATGCAGTAAAGAGTATGTAGTGTCATCAGCATCATAACGCACTTACAACTGAACTATCGGAAGCACGAATTTACAAAATAATAAAATAATAATGGCCCTAAATGACCCTGGGAATTCCAATATCAATATTTTTAATATCAGATAAAGTAGAATTTGATCCACAACGCTGTGTCTACCACAAAGATATGAAGCAAACCAATGTAAAGAATTGCCAGTGATACATAACTTTGAATTTTCGAGGTAGAAGATTATTATTTAAGTATCAAAGGCTTTTTTGAGGTCAATGAATAGTGCACCGGTAGCTTGCCTGATTCATGTGTTTTAAAAGATGATCAGAAACCATCAAGAAGAGTGGTTGTTTGCAGATGATGTTTTCTAAAACCCAGACTGGCGTGAATTTAAGAAACCATTAACAGTTAATAATTGTACAATTGATTATGAAACCACTACGTTCAATAATTTTGGAAGTGAAGCACAGCTATAGGCCATAATTATTAACATCACTCTTCTCACAAGATTATTATTATGTTATTACTTTGGTCCTTTTTGCTGACTTCCAGTCATCAGGATCATTAGTTTTCGAGCCTTTTTAAGTAGTAGTCCCTGTCCTTGGTTTACTTTGATGAAATCTTTATTATTCCATTCAGGAAGTTGAGACTATAGGTGATGAATATCACAGCACATGGTAATAAACTTGCTAAACAACTAAGTGACATCATGTGCATCATACACTTTAAATGCAATATCCATCAGCTCTTTAATGGAATAAGAAACTTATGCTCATTAAAATTCTTAAAGAACGATAGTTGATTACTTTAGGTGGTACTTTTAACTTATTGTTTTTTAAGATTGTTTTATAGGTCATTAGTGAGTGATCACTTAGTCCAAGACTGTGAACACCTGAGATGAAAACGATCAGGCTTAGAAAACAAAAGCAGATCGATTTAGTTTTAGATTTTTCTGTATTTAGTAAATATCATGAATTATTTGACTGCATATTACTATGCCTTGCAATATTATTGATCTTCCTTAAATCACAAGGCGTTTATATTAGTATTAAAAATCCGCCAAGGATAACCATCATCATTACACATTATACATTCTTAGACAGTTAGACATTATTTTATTCACACCTCATCTTCCATGATATACATGAATGACAATTACCAATAAACGTGATCGATTTTATAGTGTTTAAAACAATGGGAAATTATACAGTGTATAAGCAGTATACTATAATGAATACAATAACGCATCCTAAATTTAAATGTATATAATTAATATCATTATTACGTGAGTTGAATACAGTTAAGATTTGGTCAGTTAAACACAACGATTATAGAAAGATATAATACATGTGGAATAATAATAATGAGTATGGGGAAGATGTGGGTGGGAGAGCATTAAGGATCAAAATGACGTAGATTGACCCCAACCAGTAGAAAGTGGGACTTATTGTGGGCCATCAAGGCGGGACAAAAAACAAAACAGGACAGGACAAAAACAAAACAGGACCAGGACCGGGGGTACAGGAAGTGATTGTCAATAATGTGCATAATATCAGGGTTAAAAAGACAGTTGAGATGGCGAGTTACTGAGTGCTATCTCGGGAGAGTGCAGCAGAAATAGCACAACGAACTGGGCCTAATAGAATGTAATAGGCCAAGATGTTGGCGGCAGCTACGGTGTACCGATTTAAAATTGATAGTATTATATACAATGTTTAAACCGGAGTGTCATGCGTATGTAATTTATGCAATGGAAGTTTGGGTAAATTAAGCGGATGGATGTAATAAGTTAAACACGGAAAAAACCCAAAAAAAAGTAAACTAGGAAAGAGGATCTAGTAATAGTATTTGGAAATAAGTTGACTTTTAAAATTGATTTCAATTACTGACTGATTTGATGTTTTAAATGTTGTCGAGGATTCCATTCCTAGGACCGGATAAAAAGTCGATTTCTATCCAAGTACTCTGCTTTTGAGTCAGCCTTCTCCCAGCGAGTTATGTAAAAACCGTGCCAATTAGAATCGGCTTGTGGAGGCCAATTAAGGCTCAATCAACATAGCCCACAATATCATCATCAAAAATCGAAATTGGTTTATAAGAAATCCCTTGTAAGTAAACCATATGTTTTCTATCAGCCGACACATATTATACCCATCAATTTGTATCAAGTTATCATTAAACTCATATTTAACCAGTTCAGTAATACAAAATAATCAATCATCAGTATGGTAAGAAACAATTTCACATGGTTAATTTATTACGAAGGCTCGGAATAAGATGAGCCAATTTCTTAAGGGGGTATGGGGTCTGAAGATGATAAAAAATTGTTTAATCCAGAAATGAGAAATGCAATGGCTAAATGTGTAGACTGTAATCTACAAATGCTTTTATTCGATCGCAATCGGACATCGGTTCCCGAGATATTCTGATCAAAGTCATAGTGTACGCGAAATTTGCCAAAAATGAATCATCTCCTATATTTTATCATGTGAAAAAATTTCAAAAGGGTTTTAGATTTAGATATTTAAAGATATTATTTATGAAGCTAATTAAAAAACACATTCATTTGGGCTAAGTTGAAGTATATAAATAATTATATTATTCCTTTCATAATTTAAAGTAAGTAAATGTCAATGGGTAAGGATTTTTTATGTATTTTATTGTTTCTCACCCTGCGATATTTAAGAAAATATTTTAAAAATTAATTACAGGACAATGGATGCACATATTTCGATGATTCTTTCATTAATAATTATGATAATTCAGTATAAAATGAAATTTAAAAAAAATAATGCATATTTCACATAAAAAAGCGCACTCAAATTTGTCTAAATGTTCGAGGTCTATAAATCGTTCGTTAAAATACGCAAACATCCCAAACGAAAACAAACGAAAACTAGAGAAACGCTATATGCTATGGACATGAAATTTGGAAACAGCGTAAGCAATACAGCGGCTAGTGAACCATGAAGCGATTTCAAAATGTGTTCAAGTCAATACGCCAGGAATTATCGATTGGTCGATTGACGGTTGCCATGGCACGGTATTAAAAATAAGGCTCATGGTTCACTCCGTATTTACCTCTGGCATATGTCACCCAAGTTTCGTTCCCAGTAGCATGTTTAGTTATTAGTTACATTCGTTCTAGTGTGAGCAATCAGAGGCCTTACGTGGTTACCATGGCAACCAGAGCAAAATATTTTCATGATTTTAAACCTTTGTGACATGGGCTACAATCTGATATATAACTGTCTATACCACTTTAAGGAAATAAGGAAAAAATCATTACATAAGTTTCCACGGCTTCAGACCCCCTTACCCCCCCCCCCCTTAAACCTTTCCCAAATGTGGTCATAATGTTATCGCCAAATGGAAGTTCATTAAAGCAAGCACGGGTAAAACATGATTGCACCACCATGAATTGGACCAAATGACATCAGTCATATTAACACAATGCTCATGGAAAATAGAGGTACAATTAAACCACGATACAATTACATTTGAGCAGGTTTAGCAGACATTATTATTTTGTATTTGAACACATAATATTAATTGCCTTTACTCAGCAGCAGAACATGACTGAAACTAGTTATCTCAGAGTCAGTTGGTGATGCCAACAATCCTTGTTGGTAGGTAGACTCCTGATGCAGTAAGGTCTGTGCTAAAAGTATAGTTCCATACATTCCAGGGTAATCCTGTTCGACTGGCTTGAGAGTGAATTGCTCAATATTGGAATTGTCAACCCGATGTAGGTCCATGATCTTAAATACATAGTTCTTTGAGGCGTGAATGGGCTATTCTCAAAAATGGGGGACTATTTCAAATTTTCAATTGAAAAATAAAGTCGCACAAAAATCTTTATATACATTTTTTATTAGCCTAAACTATATCAACCATCATGGAACAACAAAAGTTATGAACAACACTATTCCTATACTTTACATTTGAACCTCCAAATTAACTTGTGTTTTCTAGGTTTTGGGGCATTGTATATTACGTTATCCCATATGCATCTCGGATAAAATTTGATGTTAAAAGAAGTCTTAATACCTTGAATTCATGAATTTACTTTAATGTGCGAGACATTCAGAAGCTGTGGCGAAAGTAATTGCTGATATGGAGACAATAGGTACTTTAACGGCAGTCTTTCTTTACGATACGATGTAAAATCTATTCTAAAAAAGATCTTACGAAAATTTCAAAACAAGACAGGATCTTTTTTTTCAATTCATGATAGTAACATGGTTTCTGATGCTTGAATGCTATTTGCCTTGATAAGCATATTTCAAAACCTCTTTTAAAATGCAAATTATTCACTGCATACGATACGATGTAAATCTATTCTAATATCATTCGTTTTCAAGAGGTGGTATGGATACGTAATATACATCAACTAAATCAGTAAATAACCGCATTTTCTAAAATCCACTTTCAACATGCCAAAATAACTACATTGAATACTTAAAACAGTTGTTTTGCCAAACGATGACAAAAATGTATCTTCCAAAATTTCCAATTAGATCTTTGTCCTTTTAAAAATCACATCGTGTATTCCTAAATTAATTACTTTTCCAAAGCTGTGCTTCACCCAGTAAGTTCTGCCACCAGTGTCTCCAATTGTGCCCTTATATACCGTCCGTGTTATATTTGTTATCACTTTATTATTTGAAATCGCATTTTTCCCCACAGAGCAGCGGATAGGGTACCATTTCTTTCCTTTCTTGGCTGGGGACTCTTTGTAGAATCACAGACATATTTTCTTCTTTTCTGTACCTCAGGTTTGGTAAATTCGGCTGTTATAATATAATATTTCTGGACGCGTTTTAACTTTGTTGAGTCTCAATTTGAAGTTCTGTTTCTTTATTTACGATACCGCCGCTAAGAATAAAATAATGTATAATGATGCACATGGTTCAATTTAAACTATCATTAATTTTGCACAATGGTATTTTAAATACCCGACACTGAGGTCCATATGCCTATTCTTTTCCCTTAGCCATCTTTTAGTCGCGTAAGTCAGATTTTAAGAAAATTCTCTGTGTCTATCAAGTCTATAATCGTCATGACCTTGTGAACGGAGCATTGCATCAACAAAATGTTTTAACCGGCCTAAAACTTGAATTACGAACATATGTTTTTGCGTAGATTACGTTATCTCACGCACAAGGCACTCATGTGTAACTAAAATCCCCATAAGCACACCTAATAGCGGTGGTACATAGCCCGTGTGACACTGCATGACATACGGCTTTAGCAGTACTTACAACACACAAAACTCCCTATTATATTTCACAAAGTCACAAAACAGCACAATGTGTACCCTACAGGTGCATATTATTACACAAAAAGATTGGGTAAAAAGCGAGGTAAAGGAAAGTGGGACGATCGTACCTATTGGTGCAACATTCTCAGCAATACTTCGAGGAGCAATGGCAGAAGCGTAAAAATGACCTATAGTTAGGGAGCCAGGATCTGAAAGTGAAAATTTTGCCGGGTGCTCTAAAAAATTTGAGTGACAGATTCAAGTAGGGGGAAATCTGGGCATCAGAAAACTGATATTGGATTATTTGCAACGATTGCGAAAAATAGAAATCCAAGATGGCGTCCAAAATGGCCGCCGATTTGACTAACGAACTGGTTTTAGCCGTAACTTTTGATGCCATCTCAACTGGACGCAATTTAGTCATCTGAAAGAGAATTAAATTATCTAACGCTATCTAAATTTGTGAGTTTACGAATTATTTAAGGTACAAAATGAGAAAAATCACAATTGTTTGCATTTTTAACACAAAAATGAAATATTCGAATCTAAGGTTCCTTTGATATGGCCAACCTAATATCAATTAAGCCAATTTTTTATACAAAGTTGACCTAATATACGTGTCAGTCATATCAAAAGTACAGTATGTACAGTATTCAGAAATGGGGCGTTATTCGGTAACGAAGTCATCAATCAGTTACACAGAGAAGCTGCAGTCAAAATGATGGTATTTACTGGAACATTTTTAACAGTGTTAGGTGTCGTTTTAAAATACGATGTAAATCTATTCTAAAAGATCTTACGAAAATTTTCAAAACAAGACAAGGTCTTTTTTTCAATTCTGATAGTAACCTGGTTTTCTGATGGCTTGAATTTATTTGCCTTTGATAAGCATATTTCAAACCTCTTTTAAAATTCAATTATCACTTGCATACGATACGATGTAAATCTATTCTAATATCATTCGTTTCAAGAGGTTGGTATGGATTAACGTAATATACCATCACTAAAGCAGTAAAATAAATAACGGCATTTTCTAACTCCACTTTCAACATGCAAAAATACTACAGTGAATGATTTAATAACAGTGGTTTTTTGCCAAACGATGGACAAAAATTATCTTCCAAAAGTTCCAATTAGATCAATTGTCCTTTTATAAAATCACATAGTGGATCTCTAAATTTAAATAAATTTCCAAGCTAGTGATTTCACTCAGCAGTAGTTCTGCACAGTGTCTCCATTGTGCCATTATATACCGATCCGGGTTATGTTGTTATCACTTTATTTTTATTTGAAAATCGCATTTTCCACAGAGCAGCGGCATCACCATTTTCTCTTCCTTTTCTGGCTGGGGACTTCTTTGTAGAACCACAGACAATTTTCTTATTTTCTGTACTCAGGTTTGGTAATTCAGCTGTTATTATATATATTCTGGACGCGTTTAACTTTGCCGAGTCTCCATTTGAAGTTAATGTGCTTTTCTACGATACCGCGCTAAGAATTAATATAATTTTATATGGAGCACAATTGGTAGATTATAACTAGAGTCCATTAAATTTTTGCAACAATGGTATTTTAATAGTAGACAATGAGAGTCCTATTCTATCGGCATTTCTTTCTTTAGCCTATCTATAGTAGCGTAACGTCAGATTTTAACAAATTCTTGTTCTATCAATTATATAATAAGTCATGACCTTGTGAACGAGCAATTGCATCAACAAAATGTTTTAAATCGGCCCTAAAACTGTGACATTACGCCCCCATATGTTGTTTTGCAGTCTATTACGTTTATGCATGGGACACGAGGCACCAATGGGGAAAACTGAAACACCCATAGCACACCTAATAGGAGTGTCAAAGCCCGTGTGCACAATGCATGACATACAGGCTTTAGCAGTACTTACAACACACAAAATTCCTATTATATATCACAAAGGCATACAAAACAAGCACAAATGTGTACCCTACCGTGTGCATATTATTACCAAAAAAGATTGGGTAAAAGTGTTAAAGAAGTGACTAGCGACATTATTTGTGCAACAATTATCAGCAATACTTCGAGGGCAATGCAGAAGCGTAAAAATGACATCTCTGTTAGGGAGCCACGGATCTTGAAGTGAAATATTTGCCCGGGCTGCTCTAAAAAATTTGGTGACTTAGATTCAAGTAGGGGAACTATCTTGCGGCATCATAACTGATGTTGGATTATTTGCACCGATGCGAAAAAAATAAGAAAATCCAAGATGGCGTCCAAAAATGCGCCGATTTGACTAACGAACTGTTTTAGCCGTAACTTTTGATTGCTATCTTCAACTGGAAAACGCAATTTATGTCATATGAAAGGAGAATTAAATTCATCTACACGCTGATATAAAAAATTGTGAGTTTAAAACTTATTTAAGGTACAAATTTGAGGGATAAATCACATTTTTTAGCATTTTAACCAAAAAGATGAAATATTCGATCTAAAGGTTCCTTTGATATGGCCAGAACCTAATTTATCAATTATCCATTTTTTTCGTAGCACTCAAATTTTGACCTAATATCAAGGGGTCAGTCATATCAAAATTACAGTTATGACATTATTCGAATGGGGTTTATGCTGTAACGAAGGTTTCATCAATCGTTACACAGAGAGCTGCCAGTCAAATGATGTTACTTTTACTGAACATTTTTTAACATGGTAGGTGTCGTTTTAAAATACAATGCAATGCTTATTTATGTCTGATACATTGAAGTCGATCAAGAATTTTAGCACTAAATGCCCAATTTCAAGACATTTTAAAAAGGCAAAATCTAAAAGCAGTATTACAAGTGTTTATCAAGTTTTTAAGCAAATGAATACCTAGGTTATTTTGTAGCATACCTCTGATGATATGGGTTGCAACCCTATTATTTTACCATTTTTAGAATGAAGACCATCTGTTTGGAAATTTGGTAAACCAAGGCTCTAACATGACATCATAATATAGAACCTTCAAATGCCGGATTATTAACACGTTCGCTAATATGAGAATTTTTCCTGATTCCGCATCCCATTAAGCTTGACAGCCTATTCTGGCCCCAATGGAAGGTGTTATTTAATATCTTTTGGCTGCAGAAATATTTTCCACAATTAGAAAAAGTGTTTTTGGTCTTAGCGGTTGCTACAACCCTTTTCGGGAGGCTATGGTAAGTTTGCATGCAACGCTGATACACAATTAACCATTACTTTACACTTCGCCTCTGTTTAAGACTTCCCTGTTGTGTTGTTGATAAATAATAAACTAAGATCCAATCTTTGAATTTACAAGTTTTGTTTGACCCAGATGTTTGTTGCTCAATGCCATGTGATAGGCAAGCCTGAAATTAGCCATTTTTTACTTTACCTGTTTATTCCTAAACAAGACATCTTCCGGTATACATGGTTTCTGAGAAACACCAAAACAATTGTCATTTTTTTCCGCAGGTGTCAACATTAAACCAACATTGTCTGACACACACACACACCCACACATACACACCACGCACATACCCAAGTCCGAAAACGCGTATATACCGAGAAAGTGTTTGTAAACTGACTGCCTTAGAATAGTTAACTAACAAAAAATAGTCCCACACCTTCACGAGCCCAGGCTTTTGGAAGGTAAATACAAGTCTCTTAACGGAATTAATTCATCTAGTCAGATCAATAATATATGTAAAAACAGTTCACAGGAATGCCATGGAATGATCTAAATATTACCTGGAAAATGATGAAATTACATGTTGCTTGCCAGTTTCGATTCAATTTGGGATCCAGGAAGAAAAAGATCACTGAAAACAGGAACTGGTAAAGGATGAGTGATAAACCATAAGAAAGCGAAAGAAAAAGAGATAAGTTCGCGAAATATTTATATAAAAGCCACGGGGTTTTTGTTATACGTGCAAAGGGGGCTCAGTGGGTTGAAGACGGGTAAAGCAGTAGTAGTATTTTTTCTTAATTTAGAAAAAAAAACACTTTGAGCAAAAATTAATTCGAAAATTGATTGTTGATGGTGAGGAAATTTTCAGAACCTAAGGATATTCTTAATACTGAATCGTTTTTTTAATCAAAATCTGTTACTTGACAATATTAATGATAATAGTGACATTGACTCGTCCCTTTTTTTCTTTGCAACAACCCCTTCCGGAGCTATGTCGATTAACGAATGGGGAAGTTTGAAAGCTGTCGGTGTCAATGCTTAATGATAAATCCCGGGAACTGCTGATGGTTTACACATCAGGATTTTATCATCTTTTTGGAATGAAATTAGTTGTCGCCGGGCTCTTGAACTCTTAACTATTCGGTCAGTTTCCCCAAATAGATGTATAACTTAACTCTGCCTAAAAGGACAAATCTTTTGATGTATCTGGAAAACAGAAGCCACATCTCACTCACTCCTGAATTAGATTAAATAAAATAATTACAAATCGCTTGCAAACCGTATGAAATAAACTTGTCCTTGACGAGATTATACATATGATCAGACCGGCTTCTTAAAGCGTCGCTTATATGCAAAAATTTAGTTACTTTTGGATATCATAAATTTATACAAATGTTGAGAAGTATTCGGTTTTGCCGTTCTATTGATTTTTGAAAAAAGATCGATAAAATTAAGTTTGGAATTGAAATAAATAAATCCGGTAATATTTGGGTTTGGCGCCCGATTTCCAGAGATTTGGCTTAATACTAATAATTAACGTAGCTGAAAGTTTTCGTATAACTAAATTGGTATGCCTCTCATTTCTTAAAAATTGAAGATTCTCGTCAAGGTTCGTTGTTTTTTTTAATGTTTTTTGTGTGTGTGTAAGAATTAAAAGGGCATCAAGGAAATAAAAGGTATAAAAAGTCTTCTTGCATCAGTGCTGATTTAAAAGATTATGATATTAAAAAATTCAGTATGCAATTGAGCTAACCATTATATAGTAGGTGTAGACGGTACAAATAACTCTTTAACACGGAAACTTGGAGCTTGTTTGTAAATTTTCAGGTATTTTCTGGTTGCATATAAGCGATAATAAAAGTACGATTTCTAGTCTTGGCAGTTTAAGGAATTAAAATGTTGTTTTCATTGTGAAAATTAGACATATGAATGGTCAAACGATTCCATTTTTAATTTAGGTACGATTTTTTTCCATGATATGAAACATTTGATGTTACCTTCAATAATCGACTTGCTGATATAAAGAAAACCCTCAAATGTGGAAGATGAGAACTCTTACCCTGTTGGGCTAATTCACTTTGATCAAACGTTTGCTGTTCTAAACTGATATCATTTTTCTTTATTTCCAAACCCTCCAGAGCAATTTAAGGATCTTGAGAGTATTTTGTATAATTTTTTGTGGAATGGTGTTTTAGATAAGATTAAGAAAATCTATGAATCCTCCCTGCTCAAAGGGAGGTTGAAGTCCTGCCGATTGCGATCATTTGAATGTGTCTTAAAATTGTCTGGATCAAACGGTTTTATAATAAATGCCAACGATGCGAATTGGAATTGCTGTACATAAATTCAATTCAGGCCTTTGGCGGTGATCTGCTATTTAAATGTACTTTTTAGAACCTAGTTCTTTATAGAACATATTAAGAACCCCTTTTTAAAGATATTGCGAAATCTGGACTAATAACAATCGTTTTAAGAAACCGGATGAGACCAGTATTCCCAACTGAGATTGTTTGGTGTATTCTGTTATTAAATTGATAAGGTGTTCTTCGGGAAACACTGGCTTTAATATCTGGTATTCCTCAAAAGCATGTCGGAATAATTTTGACTTTTTGAATGTTAAAAAGCCGCCATTAAATTCTCCTGCAAATAACTGGTTCCATATTACAAACTCATATCTGCCATTCCTAGAGGATGGCCAGATAGCATTAAAAAATTACATGTTCAGGCTGACAGAACCTGGATTGTTTCGGTCGACCAATTTGTTTGCTATATTGGGGAGTTAGAATAAAAACAACTTGCTTAAAAAAAAAACCGGTTTCTTGATGTTACCGGCACTCATCCAAGAGAATTATTGAGAAATGGGATAATTTAATTCAAGTAAAATAAAATTGGTCACACATCTTTATCGTGGCCTTATACGGTGAGTAAAAATGGACCTGATTGTGTTCCCTATTTTTAATTTTTTAAATAATCCATATCACACTCTGTGATATCATCCGAAAGCCTATTTCATATCTTTAATTGCACTGCATTATAGGCGAGCTACCATTCGTTTGGAAGAATTAGTAGTGAGCTTTTCCCCCTATATCCGCGGCTCACTAAGCAAATAAACTACACCAAAATGATAAGTTATGTCATGTTTTCGTCAAATACAGTGGTATCTTAAGGTGTTAAAGACAGTGATAATGGTATATGTTTTATGTTGCAACACTTTGTTTTTTAAAGATGTGGCATATTTTTGGTCTACACATAAGACAATACTCTAACCGCAAAAATGTCAACCGATGTCTGTTCCTTCTATGGTATAATTCTTTCACCTCCTCCGCAACTATACTGTTACATGTACAAGTTTCTTTATTTTTCAAATGATTGTATTGATCTGAAACGTTAAGATGGATCGATGGTAATTTGACCTAATTTTATGGGATTAAATAGCATCACATTTTTTCTGCAGTCAACAAATATCCCGATTTTCTTCTAGACAATGATTCCTTTTTAGGATATTTTAAAGTGAATCCATGGACAGAGCGCAAAACCGATAACTTTATCCAAACGACTGTAGCTTGATCTATGCCTAACCGATGTGAATGATATTGGCATATCAATTAAAGATGAAAATAAGCTTTCTGAGGATACCACATATGTTAAGATATATTTTATACTAGATTCAAAATGGTCGACACAATCGGGTCAAGTTTTTTTACTTACCCGGTAAGACTCACAAATACGAACTTTCATTTCAATTTTCTCCACAAATTTTGCTACAAATGATTTTTTGTTTAAAACAATTGCACTATAGGACATATATAATGACTCACTTTTGTGGCAATGATATCGAGACTCTTGAGCACTTATTCTTTCATTGGTAGGAGCGTCCAATCCTTTTGGATACAGGTGTTGTCGGGGATATAAAAAAACTCAATGTTTACATTATGTTCAGTATGGAAAATATCTTTTTGGTTTTTTTAAATTGTAATTTCTCCACTAGCAATATCGTCATATTGCTAGCCAGGCAATTCATATATAAGTGTAAATGCAAAATCACTCCAGAGTTGTTTAAATCTAGTATTAAAATACTTTTCTCCACAATATGATTGTCCAAAGTTTCCAAATGGATAATTTGTGAATGGAAATAACCGGTTAATTGAATAAAAGTAAAAACTTAAAATTGTCCAGTACTATAGATGATGTGACATTGTTTATGTTTGTGGCGCCCCCCTTTGGTGTAAGAGAGAAACTGGCAGGCAGAAGCCCCTCTACTTTGCACAGGAATTTCGTCGTTTTTCTGCTCTAACTTTGGTTTCAAATTAAATAATACCAACATTCCATATTATTAAGCATCTTGCTAAATGGCTACCAGTTGCAATTGTAAAACCGATTTAGATCAAAGAAAGGTTTCGCAAGTAATTATGACCAATTTTAATGTGGTCTGTCATTGAACGACGGTACTATTTTTGCCTGCCAAAAACAACAGAGGGCGTCCTGAATGTCATAGATGTGACCTCATGGGTCACATATCTATAGAAGGGATAATTTCAAATGGTCATAATTATATGTAAATTTATTTGGTTCTCACAAAATAGTGTAGGTCTACTATAGCCAACATTGTTTTTTCAAATATTTTAGAAGCCATGAAGTAAATTATATCACTTTAATCATCACGATCATTTTAAAATGATATTCACAACATCTTCAATACACACAAAATGAGATGGCTATATGGTATGTAAAACGTAAAATAATCTCAAATAACACATGCATGCGTTAATTTCCGATAAAGGTATTATTGCACTCATCTCGACGATCGCGCCAGCGCATGCAGCCTGTATTTCCTCAAACGTAAAGACCAGTTAACTCCTACGTCCCTCCTTTTGTTTCCCTGCGAACTCGTTCCTGGCCCATGGTATTAAAAACTCTAACAGATAGATACAATTGCCCAGTGTGTAACAGTTGGCCGACCTATTTCAAGAACCAGGCCCTAACATGTTAACAAACATTTGGCTGTTAACTAGGTCTATGACAATACGGTGTTTTCAAAACACAGCATGGGAATACTTACAGTCGTGGCTGGTGGCTAGCGCCTGTTTGTTTTTTAACATATCAACCTCGCCTCTTTATTCTTGTATGCGTATCCACATACCCAATGAGGCCACCTAGTTCAACGAATCAATAGTTTACGGGTTCACTCTCACACACACTACTGAATTATCGCAACTATTGAAACAAAACCTAAGCAGCTCAGAGACCAGGTTACTAATTCGGGTGCAAGCGTTTGTCCCTGAATAAAAAACGAATAACCGAAATATGCCCCTCCACCATTTAAAAAATAATTCCACTCTGTTCATATGGTACAACGATTTGAAAGTGAGCATTAAGACTTACTCATAATATGGCAACATTTCGAACTCTATCCCTTCATACATTAAGTAAATAAGGGCCAAATTTTCAACTACTATTAAGAACAAACTCAGTGGGTGGCGTAAAGTTCTTTTTGACATTGGGGGGGGATGGGTTGAGAAAAATTTATGAATGAAACAGGGTTTGCTGAAAAGATCCCTTACTAGCACATGTGCCGCCGCGAAGCGCGCTAAATTAATTTTGCCTTTAAAAAAAAAAAGCTAAAAGTCGTTAAATGTCACTGTAATCAGAACAAAATGCGCGCGAAGCTCGCGGAAATTTTGCCATTTTAAACTATTTATGTTAAAATAATGAGGTTTTTTAGTGAAAAACACATGAACAAACCAGCATCAACATTGGGGGATGATCGTATAACCAGCCCCCCTCATCAAAATATTGGGGATATTCCCCCCATCCCCCCCCCGGGATTTTACGCATCGCCTATGAACAACTGCAGGATTGTACATAATAGCGCATCCGCGTGTGATTCGGTCATCCTTGATACCAGGTTAACCACTGCTTTCTATACAATGGATTGCTACACAACAGTAATTGTATATTAAGATGAAAATGGAGCACGGGCGGGCATCTTGGTCTACGAACACCAATACCAGTCCAGCACCCTGTTAACAGAGTTGTATCCCGGTGTAGCGTTTTAAGAGACATGGCCAATCCCATACGCGCAATAACAATGAGCTCACGAATTGCTTGATTCTGTAAGTCGTTGTATTTCGTTATGCACATTTTCAATGGGAACAAGTTTGTATAGCAAAAATGACCGGGCCCTCTTACACACCTGCTTGGGCTCTTTTGGATGACCAATATGGCACATGATTCAATTACAAAGGCCCAAGTTTCCTCCATTGTATAGAGATCAGTGGGTTAACTTGTGTCGTATCAAATAAGAGAACCGTGATTGGCCCTAGTACCCAGTCATATAATTTCTATTTTTTTCGTTTTGTGTACTGTCATCTAAAGATTCTGATTGTCAACGCAGTTGTATATTTTCTTTTAATTGTTTGTATAGATACACCACCTGGTGGCGATGTGTCGTGGTTTCAAAACCGTGTTCCGATAAATAACGCAAATACTCAGTAAATTCGAAAGCAGAGTATTAGCCAATCGCATCAAAACATATATAGAGTCTGTGGAACGATAACTCGGACATCTTTCCTCCACAAATAGCAACCTCGCCTGATCTAATACACAAATTGCGTTAGTGTTTCCACAAACAGGAGTAAGAGAAGAGACAAAAAAAAGTTTATCCACCTCTGCGCCTAAACAGTTCACATTCACACTATGAGTGTACTGACGTATGAGCTATTCTAAGGCAATGCGAGCATTACAGCCAATCCTATCTGAGAAAGGCCGATGCCAAAAATTCGTATTACACAGCTGAAATGCTTCCACTTTGTTCAACAAATGTAGCTTTAAAAAAAACCCAATTTACATGAACATTTTTGTATAATTGTAAAGGCTTCATACAGATTCAATGAATAGATTGTAAAGTGTGAGACACAGCTATCGAGAGGAGTAATTGAGATCGTCGATGAAGTGGGGTCTAACGTGGGGAGAAAAGAGGTGGATAACTAGGGGAAGGGTGGTAGAGGGAGTAGGAGAAGACAAAGGCGGGGGCATTTGGCTACGCGATATAATCGGGGGGTAGATTAGAAAGAATCTGGGAGGGGAGACCTGATAAGAGTTGGAGGGGACAGACGCGAGACGGTAAGGGAGAAGGCAGGGAATGAGAGGTGCTGCGAGGGTGCAATATAAGTGGAGAAAGGAGGGGTGGGGTAGGTGGGGTGGACGAGGAAACGAGCGCTCCTTCATGAGGTTGATGTGAAGACGAGGGGTTGGGTGTTCCTTTGTTTGGCGTCAAACAAACGGATATGGCAAGCCATAAAGCCATAACGTATTTCAGCAACGCGTTGCACATTTCCAGCAACGCGTTGTCGACATTTCACAGCACGCGTTGCTACATTTTTTCACTCCAACGCGTTGCGGTGGTAGGCAATCAAAATCATGAATTTCTGTGACGTATTTCAAAAAGTAAACTCACACCGCGTTGCTAATACTGGTTTGCAACGCGTTGCAACCCTTCGCCACGCGTTGCGACTTCAACAGCAAGCGTGGCAACTTCACAACGCTTTGCGAAAGTCCACAAGCCCATAGAGGTCATAACTTATTGGTCTGAACGGCGGTTGTGAAAAATCACAACGCGTTGCGACATTCGGCAGACGCGTTGCGACATTTCAGCAACGCGTTGCCACATTGGCACGCGTTGCTGGGTCGGCCAACAAAATCATGAATTTCTGTTGACGTATTTCAAAAATATAATCTCACAACGCGTTGCGACCTTCACAACGCGTTGCAAACCTTCACAACGAACAACCGTTGCGGCAATACGTTTATGACCCTAATGGCCTCCACAACGCCGTTGTGAAGTTTACAAACGTTTTTTTGAAGCTCGCAACGCTTTGTGAAGGCTTGCAAAAGCGTTGTGAAGGCCATAGGTCCATACGTATTGCCGCAACGCGTGTGGGGATCTATTTTTTTTGAAATACGTCACAGAAATGCATGATTTGTATTGGCCTAGCCGCAAAGCGTTGCCGAATGTCGCAACGCGTTGCTACACTTTTCATAACGGCTTGCGCAATACGTTTATTACCCTTAATGGGCTTGTGACCGCTTTCGCAACGCTTGTGAGCTTGCAACGCTTTGTGAAGCTCGTAACGCGTTGTGGAAGGGCTTGTAACGCGTTGTGAGTTTCCACAAACGCGTTGCTAAAATACTTTGCAACGCGTTGTGGGTCTATTTTTAAATACGGTCACAAAAAATGATCATTTTATTGGCCGAACATCCGCAACGCGTTGTGACATTTGCCAACGCGTGTGCTATTTCTCTCCTCGCAAACGCGTTGCGTGGTGCAATACTTTATGGGCCTTTAATGGCTGCCATTAAAAACGGATAAAGTTTCACTAACATCGAGACTGATGAATATCCCAACGTAATTTGGTCGGTCCTAGGCCGTCCTGGAACAAGCTTCCTGCAACATTAGAGAGGTACCTACCTTCCACAAGGTCTTTAAAGCGGTTTTCCTGAAAACATACTTATTTATTTTCCGATAATTAAAATTTTTGTTAACTTTTTGGATTTGTTAGTGTTCCTTATTATCGGTATTCATATCGTTTGATCTTAATTTCGTATTTTTAAGTAGTTGTTGTAATGCGCTGTTTCCTCTATAGAAGCCCATATAATTAAATGCATTATTATAATTAATTAGTTTTTCATGAACTTGGCAAATCTTTCTGAGCGTAATCTATATATTTTATTATCCGTTGTCTTTCTGTCTGTGTGTCTGACCGCCTCTATGTTTCTCGACGACCGAGGGTCTCACGGTCTGAAATTTGTGGGTGGTATAGGCTGTTACCGTCCCTAATCCCTTCTCAATACTGGACCAGAAGGCTTCACACCAGCGACGGCGTCATCCGCGAAGGTACGGGAATTTTACTTGATTTTGAATGAGTAATCTTGGGACCACTCAAGCACCCTCTCCATCGGGGTAAATTAAAATATTAATTTAAATTTAAAATTGTGGTCAATCGTTTGAATAATGGCAATTACCTTGAAAGTCCAGACCTTACACTGCCACTTCAAGGTTGTTGTTCTGTGTGAGCTTATTATGACCGGCAATCTCTCCTATTTGTGCAACCCAATGTCATATGTCAAACTGACTATAAATGCATTATAAGTTGCAAATCACCACCAAATAAATTGCCATTCGTTTAGTACAAATAGCCGCTAATTAAAACGTAAATTTCTCATTAACGAGCGACTCAGGTTGCTTAATGTATACATTACCGGCGGCTTGGACTACAGAAACCTTCTGCATCCCATTCACAGTAAGAAGCCATAATTTACCACGATTTTTTCTAGCTAAACTGAAGCAATGAAGACAACGTATGAGTTTTTCCGATCCTTCTGAAACTGTGGCTTCTAGTCAAAGTTGTTCCTCCTATGGGGTGGGTGTAAAATTATACGGTAATTACGTCATGAGTAAGCCCTCACACACCGGTTTTGTCTGATATATGCGGATTTTTTATCTTTAGAATATTTTCTAACACACAAAATATGCCCAGGAAGTTCCCGTTTCTAACTATTTTTTTTTTCAATTTTAATTTTAACCGTCACTCTTTTTTTAATATTTTTTTTTTTTTATTTTTTAAATTATTTAACCTTTTTCCAGCCAAAACACTTTTCGGCCAGAGGTGCCATACCAGATCTATTTAGTGGTGGTGAATCACACAGTCACTTACTCAACTAACATGCTCGCATAATGAGAAAATCTTCTTTTGGTTTCACATTTTGACTATAGTTAGTGGGTAAGATGTTAGTGTTTGACTCTTTGCTGGCCAGAGTCCCTTTGATAATTTCTCCTTGGGCTTCGCAGCTATTTATACTGTTTTACCCAAATAATCGAGCCCTAGTTCTAGGGCTATGTGGGTGGGTGCCCCTGCCCGAAACGAAGTCCGATTTGTATTGGTTATGGATCAACGGGTCGTAAGGTGTATTCAAGGTCAAAAAACGGTTTCAAAAGTAGTGCTTTAAAAACCCCAGGTGAATGTAGGCCTAGATGTAGGCCTATTATTATTTTATCAAATGCTTTTAAGATAATGTCTTGCGCCCCTACATGCAATGTAACTTTATTTAGTACGTGATAACACGTTCCTGGGCATACGCACATGCTCCGCTTGTCCTGTTGGCAATTACCTCCAGTACAGTGGCGTTGAGCCCTGTAGATTGATTCTTCAAACATGGTTTTAGATATAAAGGAGAGGGTAATAGATAATATAGGACGATCTGATGGACTGCTTCAACGTCAATCCTTTAAAGATTATGTTACAAAGCTTGTAACTGGTATATTATAATTAATCATTTTGATAAAGCTCCTTTTATGTTCTATTAAATTAAGCACTTTTTTGCAATCAATGACTTCCCCTCTAATTCGTTTTTGAATACTACTTACTGCCTCACTTTTATCTTGTTCTAAGCTTCTTTCTTTATGGTTTTAGACATTTTTTGACCTATTTCATATTCTATGGATCGTATTTATACAGTTAAGTACAGTTTAGTATTACCAAAAAGGTTCATGTTTTTGTTGCACTTCACAATAGGTATAGCCCAGGGGTGTCCAACCTTTTTGGCGCAGGGGTCGCATTGGTTGTATCCTACAGCCTATTGCGGCCGTACCCCAAATAAAAAAAGTTATTCAGAGCTCTCAACTTTGGTTTCTGACGTGCCTACCAAAGCCTGGAATTAGGACCCTATCTATACCAATTTTTGCCGAAAAAGGGACCCATATCAATACCAGCGAGGAGATGTGGTCAATTTAACAAACCACAATATTTTATTTTGGTTGACTTTTTAACAAATTGGGAAACTTTGGTTTTATTTTGGGGAAATTGGACAATTTTCCTTACATGTTGTGGAAATTTGGTTTCAGATTGCTGAATTGACTAACTTTTTCAACATGTTTTCAAATTTGGTTTCAATTGGGAATAGAATGTAATATTCAATGACATCCTTTTTTTGAAATCTACTATTTAAGAGAATCTTTATGCATTTTATTTTTTTCTGGAACATACCGCGCGGGCCGCTATGAGAGCCTTAGCGGGCCGCAAATGGGCCCGCGGGCCACAGGTTGGACACCCCTGGTATAACCAATACCACAACAGCACACATTAAAAATAAAGATATAAAAAGGAATAGAATAAAACAAAAATATTAACTAACAATACCACAAATGTTTTAAAAAGAAACACATGTCAATGTATCGTGGCACTACTTGCACTCTTATAGGACCCTGTGTGGAAAACAGTTGATAGTTATAGAACCACCTTGAAAATAAAATAAAGTAAGCATTTCCTAGGTCTTCCAGCAATATTAGCACATTGTTTTTGAATGGCGACCCCAATTTTTCAAAAAAATGAGTTTTTACACGGTTTGCATTGGTAACTGGCTATGAACTATACCTGTGAAGGGTTAAGCTGAAAATGTCTGTGTGTACAAATGAAGGATTTGGTATTATATCGGGGATCCCAAGAATAATTCAACGGCTGCTGGAAAACGTCCTTCCATGTTGAAATACTGGGAAAATAGCGCCACTTTACGACGTGTCTACGCTCATCATATATTAGTTGTTTTAATTGGGTTTCAGGCAAGTCAAGTTAGAGGTTTTTTTTTTTAATAGTTAAAAAACAAGTTCATCATGGACGGACAATAAACGTAGCGTGCCATTCCCCATCTCGTGCCGTTAAGTCCAACTGGATCCCAATTCTAATTACAAATCGCTTTTTTATTTATGATAAATACGACCATTTCTTAGCATTCTCGTTCGCAGGTATAGTTTCCTAGACATTACCAACGTAACAACTGTGCCAAATAATCAAACTTTGGACAGGTGGGGGGCGCTCATTCAAAAAAATGGGTTCTAAGATTACTTTAGAAAGTTGAGGCAAAAAGATACCGAATAGGATTTAACATAGTCTATTTTTATTCCTGTATCCGTAAGCATATTGTCCGGATGGTACGATTCACAGCTGGAGAGGATGTTTTGATATCAAAACTAAAAACCCGTATTAACGGCAGCATGAAATCTAACTTTTTTCAGCAGAATAAGATGCTTCAAACCCAATTCTTACATGAACCCTTTTTTTGTATCGAATATGTAAAGGCAAATTCAATTGAATAGAATGTCTTACAGTCTGAGACATGCACGATTCCTTGTTTGGAGACAATCACAGAAGGGATAACGTGTCATGAAAATCGAGGCCTGGTGAACCTTTTAAACTGACGGGATTAGGCCACGTAAAGTATTGTAGTTTGTAACTTATGAGTGACCAAAACTTTCAGTACTTCGATATATGATTGAACAGAGACGTCAAACATTATTTTCTGGAACATGGCGAATAATAACCAGTTAAACCAGCTTAGGTTGTGTTTCCGTAAATATTCCTGTATGACAAAACTACTGAAAACAGTGTGACATAGAGAAACCTACTGGCAAAACACAACATATGTAATATTGAAATTCCCTGATGTGGTTTAAATGGTGGATGATTCTGATATTGGAATTGTCTTCCTCTTCCAGCAATAATGACAAATCAATTTTTGGCGGTAATAATTCCTTTTGTATCATTTTTCTTTTTCTTTTGTTGAAATCTTCAAGTTTGTTCAGTTTGGTTTTTGAATTTTTTTAGTGGCATGTTGCCAATTGCAAAATTATTTTTCTCTGTGAGAAAGGACATTTTTTTAATTATGTCTTAACCTATCGGACATCGTCACATTAGAATTTCTAAGTGATTAGAGAGTAAAAGCATGTCCGCTCTCAGAACGAATGGAAACGTCGACACGCCCCAAAAAACTTTTCAATGACTGACAGGAATAAAAAAATCCCTACTATATTGAAGTATCCCTCGCTGGAAAAAGCCTGTATTCTGGTCATGCACCAGTATACCTTGTTTGTTCTTAAAGATACGTTGTGTAGCCCTAGTAAAAGAATTAAAATATCGTTTAAAGATGCGCCAAGAATTAACCTTTTTTGCTGAAACATGGGTCTAATTCAAGGGTGCAATCTCATCATTTTTCCCGGTGTATCAATTTGCCGGTGAAAAAACTATAACGGGCCTTTCAGATTTTTCGCTCTCCGGTGGTGTAAAGAACTGGGAATCTCTGAACTACTTTCCATGAACTTAGGAGGTCGGTGTAAAAGGAGATAATAATTATGGTCCGGCGGAGCCATAGTCTGGGCTCGTAAACAACGGTAAAGCTGAAAAGAATGTTGCGTGAAGAGTCAACTAACGAGTGTGCCGTATTCTTCACCGTTGTTAGGTGGACTATGAATCCAGAGGGCCACATCTCTTGCCACATCGAGTATAATGAGATACCAGGTGAGCGCCGGGGCCATAGTCCTGGCTCCAAAGACGGCAACTGTCGGAATAAAGGCTGAACCCTGGAGCCTGAACTAATGTTTGCGTGAAGAGTCAATTGAATGATGCCCTATTCTTTATACCCTTGTATGTTAGACTCTATGAGTCCCGCGTATATAAAAACTTCCACAATGGGGGTCACACGAATTACGACCACGCGCCAATTTTATGTACGTACGTTGGACCGCAAATTTTCATTTGTCTGGCCTAATCGTGTCGCAATCGGTTCGACAACGCTGAAAATTTTCAAACTGCTGTATCGCACCTGTGCTACGACTGTCCCAATAAAAACTATACATCAAATCTAAAAATTATAAAAAATATAAACTGTGCATTTTGCCAGAATATTTGATTTATTTTGTTTAAGAAATCTTATAAGCTAAACCTCGCTTTTATTCCATCCCTTTGATGGAACCCTAAGCGGCGATTGTCAGTTGAAGCACAGAGGAATGCAATAACCACTTGGGCCAGTTTTACCTGAAGGTTCACGAAAACTAAAGGTATAAGGCAATGAACCATCATTGTGATATTAAACCCTTTTTCAAACAAAAAATAATTGTACAGATAAGGGAATGTATTTATCAGGCATTGAACTATCAATATATTATTTTTCAGTGAAAGCACCAGAAGTTTTGTTGTGAGTGAAATGGAGCCTCACTCACAGGGGGACAATAATCATGAAATTCCTGGAAATTTGGGGAATTTTGACTGCTTGAACCAATGTAGACGCAGTCTAACGCAATTTGTGGTGGCCAACACTTTGTCCTACATCTTTTGGGTGGACAACGCTTAATGTGGAGGGATCACTTACCCTTCCCCTATTCCCCACTGCCTCTAAGATGCCAGTGAGGAATATGATGAAAAGCATGTTCAACAAAGAGCAATAAGGAACGGATGGTTGTGTTCAAAGGTCTCCAGTTTACTTTCAAAAAGGGTGTTTTTATGGTTCCTAACTACCTTCTGCTGGAAACTGGAGTAAGTCTGAGACAACAAGAACTGTGGTGGGAATTGAATTTCCCATCTACATGTATCATTAGCAATTTCAACATTATAAAGTTATACATTCTGTTAAATCACAAGAAGCAGCACATTATACTTACTTACTTTTTATTTTAATTTCAATAAAGAATTGTCTTGAATGTGACTTTAAATGGCACTTTGTTGATATCAGAATACCGAAACTGGCCCAACAGGTTTTTCAAACTGTCTCAGATAGCGGGGCTCGAACCCAGCCTTATGCTTATGAGCGAGCGCTGATTCCGCATGCACCACTGTGTCCTCCGCTCACAGTCCGGCTACATGGTAAAGATAGGGCACTCATTCATTGACTCTTCACGCAACAAAAGTTTCACGCTTTATTCCGTTATTGTCTAATACAGGTCCTAAGCCCGGACTATAGCTCCCGCCGTACTATAGTGTGTTTCACAGGGTTTCCCCCAATCGAAAAACCATGTTTACAACCAAATATGAAAAACTGAGTGCTTCGACCTAAAAAGAGTTTTTCCGCCAAGAAACACGAGCGTTTCGCCGGAAACCCGGTGGCAGGAGATATGGCCTCCGGGCTCAAAGGCCGGGAACAATGGTGAACATAGGGCAATCGATTCAGTTGATCCCTCTTCAACGCAAGTTAGTTTTACGCTTTATATTTATTCCGTTGCGTCTATGGAGACGGACTAATGATACCTGCCTGTCTCTGATTACTTTCAACAACCGGTTTTTCTCTGGTTTATACTAAATCTATCGCTCTTCCACCAGACCCCCCAAACCGGGCTTGTTAGCTTAATTGGTATAGATGATGGAAACTTTGTTTATGTTTATGTCGCCCCTGTTGGTGAAGAGAGAAACTGGCAGGCAAAAGCACCCTCTACTTGCATGGGGAAATTCTGGATTCTGTTTTTTGCTGTACTTTGTTTCGAATTAAATAATACTAACTTTCTTATCAAGCATACTAAGCTAATGCTACCAGCTGCATTTTGTTGTGACCAATTTAGATCAGGGGAGATTCTGCAAGTAATTTAGAACCGATTTTTATGTGGCCTGTCACAGAAACTACTGTAATATTTGCCGCAGAAAACCACAGAGGGCTTCCTGACTGTCAACAATGACGGTCATAGGTCACATCACTAATTGCCGTGCTATAAATTTGGAGTTAGCCGTTTCGAATCTGTCCACCGCATTAGTGTTTATTATTTCACACGGTGTGCACTTGGCCATCCTTTCAGAAAAAAATTAATGTAATTAATACCACCTTCGTATCTAATCAGGATTAAGAATTTCAATTGAATCCCACAATAATAATTTTATCATTCTCCTCAAAATCCGTTGTAAAGAAAAGCAATTTCAAACTCCAAAAGGTTGTTCCCTTCCCCACCCCTTATCGGTGCGTCCTTAAAGGGTCGTGGCCCAATCGCTAATAGCCTGTCCCCAGACGCCTCAATTTTACCGGAGTGGTCACCATTTGGTATCAGAAGAAAGCTACTATTTTTCGCACGGTCGGAGACCATGCTTTGCTATGGGTTTTAACCCGTAAGTAATATCTTCAATGAATTTTTTTCCATAGGATCAATGGACAAACAACACATGGGTGCCTTCTAGAAGTTAGAATTTAGGACTGTGTGATAGTGTTTAGAGACAAAAAAGATTGTATTATAATCCCTAGATGTAAAGATAAATTCCCAATTTGCCATTGTAGTTTTTGTCTTCAAGATTTCCAACAGTTAAACGAAAGACTGGGTGTTTACAAAAATCATAGACATCCTACATTATTTTTTGCATGCGAAAACCCGGTACAAATCCGTATTAGGTTGTTGTTTTTTCTTTCACCTTCGACGTACGGCGTACAATGTATTAAGCCACTTGACTATTTATAGAGGGCGTGATATACTTAGGCTACGCATACATTAAGTCGGTGACCTTCGTTGTAGACATTTTATTCTTGTTCTGGTAAGTTTGACCGCGCTTGATTATTCGCTGGTGCCCTCTAACCTCCTTTTGCACGATAATAACCATCGATGTTCTAACTATTCTGCAACCGCTATTATCGGCAAGGTTTACCACCTAAGTCCGAACATTTGGTACTGGATAACCGTTTTTTTTGTGGCCGGGTCGCATTAGCGCCCGCTATAGAAACCACTGTTCTCAAAAACTGGAAAGAGTCTATTTTGTAACTGAAAGTGTTTTATTATTTCTGTGTGTTATATGATTGCATACGTTCCTGAAAATTTGCTGTATTAAATGAGATGTATGTAAAGAATTTTTCAAGGGACAAAAATTACAAAGTAGGAGTGGGCTAATGTTTCAGAAAAGTAAAATATACGTCGTAGACTCTGCTGAGACTGTGTTTTTTTCCATTTTTCACACATTTTACACTGAATGGAGATACAGGCATAGCAACCATAGCAACCTGTGGTCAATTCAAAATATGCCGGACGACTGGGTGAAGGTCGTGTGTTTTCAGGGATCTGTATTCAACACAGTTTGCCCATATGGAAAAACAGTGTAGACTTGCCCCAAGATCCAAGTCCATTACTATTTAATTTATCAACTCTGCCTAAAACATATATGGTGTTAGTAATTACACTTACAGAAGAGGGCTGGCGCAGTCTGGAAATCCATACTTCTTACAGACCCTGGTAAGCAATGGTCAAGGACGCTATGAGTCCCCATATCAGGCTCAGCATTGAGAAAGCAATCTAACAGCTTAGGCAGCATGAGTATGTGCATTATATAGTTGGAGCACATAGTATTTGGAAGTCTAATTGACCATATAATTTAACTGGATGTTCGAGTACCTACTTGAATATATTTTACTTGATTTGCGCTGTTATTTGAGCTAGTTGTATATTTGTTTTGGATCTAATATTGAAGAAAACCCATTTTAATATTATTCCTGGATTTTCTGGTATACTAGGGTGAGTAATAGGCCAAATATATATTTTGGTATGTTACTTAATGGAAAGAGGCACGACATTATGTTTATAATTGACCTTTGGCCTTGTATCATTTAAATTCATTATCACATTTTTCGTGGATTCAGACCACGACGCATATTCCGGATTCGAGTATTTGTAATTAGTGAAAATTTATGATAA
>JAMKCH010040411.1:0-14228 GCA_023653785.1 Ophioderma brevispina
CCCTACAACGTACTAATTCTAAATTACGTATACTTGCCCGGTTGAAAGAATAAAGACATAATCGAGCAAATTTGGTTCTTGGATGTGTGGCTCACCTGCATGTGATGAATGCATGTAAAAGAGAGATTTGCGCTGGACGGGAAGACCTCGTGTGGTCGTGAAGGCCCCGCCCTGTGATTTGTTCAACTCCCGTCACCTGCCTTATGAATATTCATAGAGTTGCAGTGCAGAATATCATTCATAAATTTAATCAGTTATCTCAACGCATAAAATATATAAAAATGAGGCTTGACACTATGTTGGGTGAAACATTGCTTGTCAATTCCAATTCCGCTACATGGAATATTGAAGAGTGTAGAAAACAATCGATCTTAAAATTTAGTTTGGCTGGCATATTAGGGCGAGGAATTGTACCTCGTCGCGATTCATAAAAATCGTGACTACTCCCGACATTGCCGACAATTTTAGTTCCGCTTTCACAATACAAAGGAATTCCATAAAAAATAATGTCCTACATCATTTGGATAGTACAACTCCAGTTTTGAGTCGTACAGTGGAGGATTGTGTAGTGTTTTTGTACAGTTTTTTTCACTAAATAGAAACAAAATTAATGGTAACGCCAATGTTCAGAGCCACTTTTTACAATAAATTTTAATCACAACGTCACATTGAGGCAAATGGCGCAAACTACCATTGCCTTAACCAATATGGGATCTAAGTTGTTTCCTCTTTTTAAATAGTTGCTAGATGCAACAACGTACTAAAATAAAAACTAATGGTAGGACAAAATAAAAATAAAAAAGCAAATAATTAACAAATAAAAATGTAAAATAACAGTTGAAAATAAATAGAAAAAATGATTTAAAAAATAAACAAAATCAAGGAAATACGAAATGCTACATTAAAATAATAAAAAATACTAACAAAAAATAAGATTAAAATAATAAAAAAAGATAACATATAAAACCAAGATAAATCAGATAAAATGAATGATTAAAAAATAAACACATATAATTAAAAAACTAATACTACCAAAAAAAATTAAAATAGATTTACAACATACGCGATAAAAATAAATCCAAACTAGCATAAAAGAACCCAAAACAAAATTACCAAATTAAATAAAAAAAACTACAAATTTTTCAATATAAACATTGAATAAAAATACAAATGCCAAATATACTTATATTTATATATATATTTAGTCATTAAATTTTTAAATTTATATTTAAATTATATATTTTAGTAATTAACGCTACTACACTCCAATTATCATAAATTTAAATCAATAACAACAATCTATAAAAAAATACAAATGACTACATAAACAATGGTACATAATTAAAATATTACCCATCAAATATAAAATTAATACCTTAAAGGGATTTAGTCAGTGATTTGCTAATCCGAAACATAAAAAAATCATCAAATTCATTTTTTGTATTTTTGTTACTGGCTTGAATATGCAAACATAACCTTCAAGTGGTTGGATTGAAATCCGTTTATTAAAGACAAGTCAGTACTTTTTATCAGATTCTTTTAATTTCTATACCTTGTATCAAAAATTCCGACTTGGAAATCAAAAACCCTTCCTAGGTGATATCCCAGATTTTAGCGTATATTGTGCACCATGATCACTACAGTTTGACCTCAAACACAACATGATTGATGATTTGTTTTTCTGTGCTACTGTAAACCACAATCACCGATTTATTGTTAATTTTGAGACGTCATCGCTATATGTCTATTTACGGGAGACGGTATAGAAAAATTTCCTCAAATCTTAATTTTTTTCCACTATTTGGTGAGTTTGTTACTAAATAAAGCAGTTGTTTGGAATTGTACACACTTATCCCTGATTTATAATTTAAAACACATTATTTCTACATTTTTCGGATCTCTCGCAATATCGCTGCTAATCCCTTTTAAAACAAAATTAGTATTTCCAAAAGACATACAAACAAAAACAATGATAGACTATAACTTCCATAATTAGTTAATAAATAAATGGCATGATTACTTATTATGCTAGCAAATTAGTGGTAATTCATAAAACATTTTTAAGCCACTCAAACTTTAAAATTGACCTCGAGCCTCATTATTCTATCTCTATGATGAAGCTTTCACATCACGGCTGCCGGGTTATGTGACATTCATACACTGCTGTTGGGTCACGTGACATTCATACACGGCCGTGTACACGCCCGCCGGGCCGAGCAGCTTTTTGCCGTGTATGTAGCCTCGGCAGTGGGGCTTCACTACATCCACGGCTGCCGGGCAGCGTAACAACCGGACGCTATATACAACGGCGGCCGTGTATAATAGTCTTTGTCCTTGGGTGAAAGGGCTGAATGCATTTTACCCCGGGATTCATCGATCGATTAATCCACATCCGTGATGTTGCCGCCGTCGGTCTAATATTATCGATACTAAACTATCGTGTTTGAATGCTAGCTCGTTGAATCCCAGGGCTTTTTCCATGTGTGAAACCCATTCAAACCGTCGTCCCCGTGCTGGCGCTGACAAGTTTGATCTTGCACGGAATAATTATTAGTTTGGGTGCTTGTATACAACATAATGTCCAATTCGATACAAACGGATCCCACAATATCGTTGTTGGATCCTGGGTGTCTATGGGGTGGTTATTTTGTCCTACCCATGGCCACACAACCAATGAATGACACATCATTCGTCTGATTTAAATAACCCGCCTCGGAGCGAGTGAATACACTCTTTTCCACACATAAGCGCGCATTGCAGGTTATGAGAACAAGAGTATCTGAGCACAATGATCCAGGTACACAATTATCACCATGGTCCCACCCTCTAACACATAAAAAACATTAATTTGTATCACTACCTATTAGTGTATATGCAAAGGCTGCAACCCACCGTATGTGGAAGAGGCGGAGGCAGCCATTGCTTTCTATTGTTTGGTACTCTATGTTTTCTTTGTGGTCGTGGCACATACATGCGACAGTGTATTTTCTAAAATTACGATGCACGTTTTTGCCTCTCTATCTATATAGAACCTCTTTGGCTTTTTCACATAGACATGGGCAGTGAGCCACTAGCAATTTGTGAAACTCAACAGTACTAATTTTTTGGTGATCGCTATCCATACATGTATGTATTCGTGCATGTTGCCTATGCCGAGAAGATTCCATTTTAAATTACCAGGAATACCAAGATAACAGTGTGGGCTTCTCTTTCTTTTCCCCCGCCTTCTCGCCCCCCCTGCTTCTCTGTCCGCTGTCTCTTCCGTTTGTCCTCTTTGTCCCTTTGTAATAAGGAAAGGAGCATTTATTTTGTGAGCTGTATGAAACCAATAACACTTATTTGATTTTGAACGTTATGAAAAAGATTTGGAATTTATTGGAAAGGAATTTCGATATACATGGGCGGATCCAGGATTTGAAAACGTCAAAATTACTGTTAATTTTGCGATGATTACAATGGTTCTGAATAAAAGCTTTAATGTTAATTTAAGATGGTTTAATCTACCGTGTAGCACATTCAGTGGTTAAATTAAAAACAAATGGGTAAAACAACAAAACGCTAAAATCGAATAACAACATGCATAACAACAATATAATTAAATGAAAATAGTCATAAAATTCAATTGAGATGAGGATACCAAAAGAAAGAAACGCCAGGCGTGTGAATTTAGCACCCTGGAAGGTAACGGTATGTTTCAAATAATCGACAAAAAAATTTATTGACATACCAAAGTTTACGGGACACCAAAAAATTCATTTAGTTAAAACAAACAGCTAAAGAAAAAACAGAATGGGAACAAAACAAATCAAACGTAACCAGGCAAAAACGAAGGGCAGATGGACAGACCATACCAAACAAACATTGGACCGCTGTTAGTTTAAGGTGAATCGATTCAGAACGGTACTGCTCGATGATTGTGTTTCATTTTTTTTAACTTAACAAGAGAGGAACAATTGTTACGTTTATTGCTGTAGGGGATTCCAAAGCATGCACCTGGGGTTTGATTGTGTTTTGGCCAGAAGTGTATTTGGGCTGATATAAAAAATCACTTGCATGGCTTCTGCTCCATCGGGATGAAGGTTGCATTACGGTGAAAAGTTATGGTCTAAGTCTGGCGGTAACATTTTATGGTGATATTGGTACATACATGATGCTAGCTGAAGAGTGATATGTCATGGATTTTAAAAGTACTTAGGAGATTAAAAACGTGTCGGTGTTCTTATTTGTGGGCAACGAAGGAAACGTTACACTCGCGACATACACGCACCAAATGCAAAAAAAATACTATTTGGGTTGCTCGTCTTTCAAAATATTTAAAATTGGTGTGTGGTAAATTAAAGGACCATATCAATTGAGTGTCCAACTATAAATCCACTATATCAGAAATTATTGACATACGATATTTTGGAAATCTCTCTGTATGTCCTTTACAATATAAAACAAGATACATGTATAAAACACATACTTCAAAATACGAAATTCCATGTACAACATGACACACATAAAAGGAACTAACAAATCCCAAAGTTAACAAATTTAAAGCCCAGAAAAAAGTATTGTTTTCAGGAGCCGTTGGACGAGGACTAACAAGGCGCATAACATCATCAGAAAGCGTTTCACGGTATCAATATCAAAATTCGATTTTGTTAGACTTAAGATAGGATCTAATATACCGTAAAACCTCGATCTAGGACCGGTGGACGCTTTGACTAAACTCTCGAGAAGGTTTGAAAATATAATAGCGTCCCTCTTGCAATAATAAAAGTCAAAATTCACTTGTTAAAATTTGAAAGGACAACACAACATGTGTTTGGTCGCTATAGGGCTTTTACGGGAGGTCAAGATTACTTAGCAAGACTTTTCCATATCATCACAAGCAGGAAGAGATTACAAAAATCACTTGCGGAAATATCTGAAATTTTCCAGGTGAAGCAGGTGCATTTATTGTAAGCTTCTCAGCCTGGATTACTCGGGGGGGGTTCTACCACCCACCACTGCCCCATTCAACAATAATTTCACTGTCCCTTACCCTGCCCGATAAACCTGGCGTAGGAGGAGAATGGCAAAGTGAACCGCACAGTGAATGAAGTACACAAAAAGCGAATTATCCCATTGTTGAAATCAGTAGATAGAACCTGTGAGATTATGCCTTTGATTAACGGAGTTATTCGATTGACGGACAGGACTGATTCTGCCTCTTCCCTTCGTCAATAAATTTAACCTCGGGATGACCTGTAACAGTAAGATTTGTAACAACCGACTATTCCCATTCCACCCTTTAGCAAAATATCGCTTTTATCGCCTTTGTCGAATTGTAACGTCCCTAGTGATCCTTCTACAATACAAATTCAAATGTCAATATTTTTTTTTTTTTTTTTTTTTTTTAAGGTTATAATTAAAAAATGCAATGGTTCATTGCCAATTATTCTCGATATTTGCGGGGGAATGCGGGAGATTTAGTATACAAATTTGAATGATATCGTTTGTCTAAGTGGTTGAATGCAGTTCTTTTATAATTTGGCGAAGTTGAGCCATTTGAAAATGATCAGAGATATATACAAGTAACAAGAAGTAATTCGGAAGAGTGTTACTTTTTGCTCTTGGACACAAATGCTAAACCCATATTCAAGACACCCAAAGGTATTATCGGCATCTTTAGCTCGCCAGAAAGCTGAATCAGTGGCTAACAATGGGCGAGTCATAATCTAATTGTATCAACAGCAATTTTAACAGCGACTGAATAGATCTGCTTTTCTTGAAGAATGTTGGAATTTAAACCCCGTTGAAGATTTACCACAACTCGTCTATTCACCACTGTATTGATTATAACCAACGCGGTACAATAATTCTCTGTAGTTGGGTGAACTTGTTCAATCTCCATCCTCTTCTACCTCCTGCGCCCAAACTCCCGAGCTAGAGTCATCAACGCAATTATGTTTTTGACGTGCATATTTGCACGTCCTGGACTCAATGAAGGTTTTTCAGCAGATGCGAAAGCGTAATGATTGTATAAATCATCCAAATTGTTAAAGGAATGGCCCGATTTAAGTATGTAAAGTTTTCATCTTGTTAGAATAGTCCCCTCCCCCCAATACCCCCATCTGCAAAGTTTCGCGCCCAAACTTTCATCCGTTTTGGGGATATTTTTTTTTAGGATAACCAACCCCAGTAATGCACTTCCTGAGTGTTTTTTAGTTGCGCCATTTTATAAGTTTTGTTTTTGTTTTGATTCTATTCTCTTACTCAAAATTTTGAACTGATTACATCCAAGAAATGTTTCACGGGACTCGAAACCAGCCACGTTTTTGTCTGCAGTCTTAATCTATACTCAATGTATACAAACCGATGTGGCAAACATGTTGTTTTGCGATACTTGAATCAATGTTTTAAGGAATAAAGCCTATACACACCGCTTACTAACAATATGAAACAATCGATCGACCATGAACTTTGCCGGTGACTACACGAAGTTGTTTCGTGGTGGGTTGTTTTCTGCGAAAAAATAACGCAAGCGGCTAGGAGCGACCCGGTACCTCGTGGAATAAGAAGACTATGTATGCCGGCCGATTGATTGATCCGTTTAATTTATTTATTTTTCAGTATTGCAAATAAAATGGCCTTCTACCGACTTGAGTTGCGTGGCGTTTGTGTATAGGGCTCGTCTTATAATCTAAAGGTCGTGGTTCGATTCCCACTTCTGATCACAATGTTTAATCTGGTTTATTAAGAGTATTTGAGACGGTTTAACTGCGATTTTCTCGGTTTAATATTGGGTCAGAGCCGCACAGCTGAAAACGTGAGTTTTTAAGACTATTGGTCGACCAAAATGGGGGTAATACATTTTTGCTCATAATTTCCAAACCAAATTCCTTTAGCCCTAAGTTTCACAGGTAAATGAGAAAACTAGCTTTTTCAATAGCCTACCAAATATTTTTGACCACTTTCGGTGATATCTGTCGTTCTTGGGACTCAGTATGAACCTTTCCAAAGCGTGATTTGTGGGGTTTTTAAATTAAACATACAGTCCGGTCGCAGATTGTTGTTGGTTTTTCTTTTTCAAAATGTTTTGTGGTCGGCATGTTTTTGAAGGGTCGGTCGGACGTAGTATTTGGGGCCAATCACAACATTCTTGCGTTTAAGTCCAAAATGGATAAAAATCTCTAAGTTTTTTTTGTATTCCCCCTCAAATAATTCACTTTCCAAAAACATTCACCTCCCCGTTTTTTCCCCCCAAGGAAAGGAGTCTGGGCGACGACCCTTGTCGGTTGGGTTACAGGAAAGGAATCATTTATTTTTGTAAGCCTGAAATTCCCTGCGTTTATCCTGTTATTCCTATCTCAAAATAACTTAAATTTTCCTAAGGGAATTAGTAGCTCTTACACCATTTTACAGATGTGTTGAGCACGCTTCTAAGGATTATTCTATATTTTAAACGTTTTTTCGCTCATCTATTCAGGGCGCACTAGAAACTACCCCGCTCATGTATCGAAGAGGGTCGGGCGTGTTTATTCACGTGCACATCAGCGGCCGGTATTCATGTTTATAATTACGAATCATTGAAACATCATCCAGGCGATTCACTTCGCCTCCTATTGAGTAGCGTGTCCATGAATAGCAATCCCTGTACTTTTAGGGCAGGCACCATAGCCATAGCTTCATAAAAATTAGCCCCTAAATCAATTATTCAACAATGTAATGTAATTTTGCAAGAGGCGTCCTGCCAATTGCAGCAGATAATTTGCAAGATACGCATTTGCATAATCGCTGATTGCCTTTGTTTCTCTCAGAGAAGACGTTTCAGGTTGCCGTGCATGAAATCGTCGCAAGAATTACCTTTATCCTGGAGAAATATATTCCAACACCTCTCTAACTACAAATTGAAAACAGAAAACAAGAATAATCAACAACATACTTCGACATTGAAATTGGGAACATTTATTTTACTGGCAAAAAGTAACGAACCTGTTCCTATTTGACCTGTAACCTTTTTGTAATGTATGTGTACTTTGCTATGTTTTTTACCTACAGATTTTAAGATTGGTCGACAAAAACCTTAGTTATGTCTTGTTTTTTTTTTTTTCAATTTTGAATCTTTGTACGTTTAGATCAGTTTATTTTGGGTTGAGAACATTTAGTCCCCGCAAACTGTGGGAGATTGGGACCAACCCTGCATACAAGTGTAAAGATTAAATTGGAGTTTCAATGGAGCATTCAGTTCGTTCAAGCAAACCCGAGGATACCGCGCTGCAAAATAACCTTTAATTTTCGTTTGTAAATCTGTACCTCAAAACACAAGTAGCATATCCATGATCATGCAGTGACAAAAGGTACTTGTACCGACAAGTATTCCACCTTTTACGTGGATATTTAAACTGATCTATCCAACTTTATCTTGCTTCTTTTGAAAATCTGATGACCTTTAATTGGTTACCCTACATTGAAACCCTGATCTCTATACAATGGTTGGCTAACACAGTAATTGTATATTAGTGAATGAGCAACGGACGGGCATCTTGGTCCTACCGAACACAAGACCATTCCAGAGGACCCCTTTTTACAGATGTTGTAATCCCCGGTGCAGTTTTTAGAGACTCCATCCCCATCGCGCAAATACAATGCGCTCACTGAATCGGCTTGATTCTGTAGTCTGTTTGTCCGCTATCCACATTTCAATGGGAACAATTTTGTAATAAAATGACCCGGCTCTTACCACCTGCTTGGTCTCTTTTTTTGGATGACCAACAGGGCCATCAGTGCTTCAATTCGACTGGCCAGGTTTCCAATCCATTGTATAGAGAGCAATGTTTGAAACATTATGTTTTGTATACCTTTAGTCCCGAAGGTAGAGGGATAGAGGTGTTGCCAAGAAAAGCCCCTATTGTACCACGTCGTTTAATTCATTCCAATGAATTGGATATATCTCTCTTTTACGTTTTCCTAATCAATCTGTCTTTTTTGACAAAACGATTAAAAGGACTGTTTTCAGACACATATGGCCAAAAAAAAAGAGTTAATGCCATGGATTTTTTTAATGTGGGAAAAGCCCAAACACTACCTGTTATTTTTGTATGTATTGATTTTTTGAGCCAATTTTTTCCCCGCAGAGGGCCAAATGTTGACGGTTTTCCTCTGGCAACTTAAAACATAGATGAAACAAAATGGGTCGAGTGCATAGACTGTACGCGCATTTGATTTTAACAAACCATAAGTCGCGATTGGCTGAGACACACTTTCAATTTCTTCAATATGGGACAGTAACTAAATAAGGCATTTCATAATATTAATCGAGCATTAAATCGAACAAAACAAACAAAATACAACAATCTTCCCCGTGATAATAATAATTACGATGGTATCGATTTTAACGATTTAAAAACATTGGCCCGTCGTTCAAGTTAAATCGTTGATTTGATTTCACATTAACAAAATTAACAACACAGGTATATAATTGAACCATTGATCTACATGAAAAAGGAAGCAACCTAAAAAAAAAACCCAGATCGATCCAGATTCGACTCTTAGCAAGTTAAGAGTCAAAGTCGATGCTTTACTATTACATGTGAGGGTTGTCGGTTGGGTTGATAATAGTTTCACATACTCCAAATGGTGTGAACATTAGCACGAAATCTGCCATACAAAGGTATAGAAAAAAAAAAAAAAGAGTTTGTTTGACAATTAGGATTATAAGTACCAGTCAGTTCATTGAAGCAAACCTGAGACACCGCGCCGCCAAATTCGATACCAGATCATTCAGGCATGCGACCCGGGCATGCAAAGGATACAATACATGCACCTGGTTCACCTGAAAATTTCAGATATTTTGGCAAGTGATTCATTAGCTTGGGTTGTGCTGGAGGACAAGTCTTGCTAAGTTAATCTTTGACCTTCCGTGAAAGCGCCCTATAGCGACCAACACATTTAGTGTCGTCCTTGGGCATTTTAACAAGTGAATTTGGACTTTTATTATTTCAAGAGGGCGCTATTATAATTATCGGCCTCCTCGAGAATTCCACCAGCTGTCAAAGGTGCCTATGATCGAGGTTTTACGGTATATAATTAAAGAATAAAAAATACTTACTTTGTAAAAGTAACGTGACAGAATAAGCAAAATATCAACAGATCAGTTATATGTGAATAACAAAATCCTTATAAGTATACAGTGTGTCTGGTTGAACCGTTTACCTCAAGAAAATAATTGTACACAGTAATTGGACCTAAATGACATGCGGTATAAAATTGGTCTTTTAGCGCATTATTTGTTTTAGCTTTTTACCCACTTAAAGAAAAAATCCAGCATTTCGCATAAGTATTTTTCTAAAAAAATACATTTCGCATTTTACTTGATACAAACTTGCTTTTTTGGCCTAAATAGTGAGCAATGAAAATAGGGCCTATATTTATTAGGGGCCTATGCTTCGTGGATGCCAAATGGGTGTGAGGGGCGTGTTTGGGTGTGTGTGTTTGTGTGTGGAACGGGAACGTTGCATGTGTTGTGTTTGAGTGTGTATCATGTTCTATGTAAATGTATAAGTTTCATCGATGTACTGAACATTATAATGACGTCTAATGATTACGCACAGAAGATTAATTCACGTATATTAATTTTGAACGCCGGTTTTTATCGAATTTATGGAGAAATATAAAAAACAGCGATAAAGGCCGGGGTCACCAAATTAAACTGATCGCATATCTTAAACTTGATATCAATGGATTTAATGTTTAATGGATATGTTGCTGAATTAAACTCGGAGTAGGTCTACATTTTGCAATGTATACATAATACGCACCAGAAAGAAATGTAAAAATAAAAAATAAAAATACATTAATTTTGGTGCTCGATTTGTAAATCAAAAGTAGACAAATTTGAGGCAATTCTACTCCCGTATGTTAAACCTTGATTTCAAATTGCAATAAATGGAAATGTTACACTCGCGCGAGTGTGTGTATGTGCATACCCTATGTCTGTGTGACGTGCGCGCGCGCGTGTGTGTGTGAGTTTCATGTGGGAGTTGGATGAGTGTGTGGTTTTACACTGATGTAGTTCTCTATGGTGCAACATTGTGAATTTCTTATACAATACTCTTACAAAATTCAGCCTATATCTTATACTGAAGCATATGCAATTTATGAATCGCCCTTATTTTCATTTGTAAGGTAGGGCCTACTTTTTTTGTTGCCAAATGCAAAACGTGTGTTAAATTTGATATTACAACGAATGGAAACGTTACCTTCGCGATATACACGCATCAAATGCAAAAAAATACATTTGGTGCGCGTCTTTCAAATATTTAAAATTGTGTGTGTTAAATTAAAAGGACTATATAAATTGAGTGTCCAACTATAAATTCACTATATTATTAGACATATAGATATTTGGAAATCTCTTTGTATGCCTTTAAATATAAAACAAAGATTATTTTTTGACAACAAATACTTAAAATACGAAATTAATATAATATACAACATGACATACAGCATAATAAGGAAAACTAACAAATCCAAAGTTAACAACATTTTAAGCATCATTTTTTAAAATAATAATAATTATAAAAAATGCAAGTGACATACTGCATATCACTATGGATACTGATATTTTTATTACAAAGACGAGAAAGAGAAAGAGACTAGGGCACAACTATCATAAAATTACTACAATACACCTAATATAAATCGTACACAAGGAAAGAGGAACAGAATATAACAAGCAATAAGTCTCTGTCCCTTTGGTATCAAAAGTTAGAATTCACTGGTATTTATTATTACAAAACGACTGGTAAAAGAGGCTAACACTAGGAGTGGGCTATACAGGGGTGAAAATCATTTTTTTGTCATTTTATTTTTGCAACAGTTTTTTTTGTATTCCATTTACTCTATCTCAACATGAAATGACAAAATTTTTCGCCTGGGGTCTAAGAAAAAAGTGCACCGGCCCAAAATCCAAAATGGCCGCCGTTTTCCCCCAAAAATCACATTTTCAGCCATAACTTCCTCATTTTGTGGTGTTTTTACTTGTTTGTGGTCTCTAACCCCATGTTTTGGGGGTCAAGCAATCTGTTAATGCATCTAAAAATAGCTAAAAGCCATCAGGTGTAGAGTGAGCGCCTGTTTTAACAACAATTTCTGCTATTTTACCTTAATTAGCAAATTTCGTAAAAGATGTCCTCAATTTCTTGTGCATTGTTTAAGACAAAATGTGGCACAATCTGTTGCTCTATAGTGTCCTGAATGTCATCAGTCCTGTTTGGTCGCTGCCAGATTCCATCTCCGGAACCAGCACGAATCAGGTGGTCCGCTCGGAAAGTTCCATCCCCCATTGTCATTCAAGTAGAACCCAATGTACCATCTTTTGGTGCCTAACTCTTCCCAAATAAGAGCAAGTGGTTGGTTCGGTTGGAACATAGGTTTCTTGAGAGTGAGACATTCCAGTCTCTGCTTCTTGGGCACCCCTCAATGTTTCCAGTATTTCATTCTCACATGGAAATACCACTGCTTCCTCTGCTTGACAATCATCCCCAACAAGCACAATAAGGTTCTTAATCATCTTTAGGATAATTTGTTGACCTTGTAGAGGTCCCTGCGGACATCTGCATCACGTTGATGGGTGAGACTCTGGATAATAGGGGGTGAGCAGGGGGCGGCGCCAGGGTAAAATCATAGGAGGGGCGAAAATCATAGGAGGCGAAACATTGCACAATTACCTCATATAGGTAAAAAACCTAATTTTTACAGTTTATTCCTTAAACCCCCTGTTTTTCCTAAATTTTGAAACTCTCAGGGGGGACGGCCGCCCCCATTGCCACACCCCTGGCACCGCCCCTGGGGTGAGCTGTATTCAACGATTACCTAGAGATGCAGTTAAATTCTCCCAAGAAAAAGGCATTCCTTAAAAAATAATCTTATTTCAAGGAATGTTAATGATGTGTTGAGTGTATTGCAAAATAGAGGATGATTAGAAAAGGTAGTGAATTATATCACTAGTGTTGAATAAACTATGAAGTTTGGAAAATCGAGTGGCTCTGAAAAGAGCCGTTTGCAGTAGTTCTATAGGCCTATTGGCATTTGTGAGTCGTCTGTTGAAGTAGTTTTTCCAGTTTTATAGGTTTTATTTTTAAGTAGTTTTTTCAGATGCCATACAAGAAAGTAACCCATCCAAGATTTTTTTTTTTCATTGTAGCAGCCAGGTTAGTGATCTATAACCTATGTGGGTTGTTATGACGTCTCGTAGACGTATAAGGTCAGAAATACCTTTCAAACACAAATAAATGAGCCTTGTGCACAAATGATCTAAATTATAAATAATAAACAGTTTTAATGATCTTTACTTGATTTGGTTCAAGAATTTGGTATGTCCAAAACATCATTATATATGTAGTAAAATTACACAATTACACACAATATGTTAATACTTATTGTCCACAAGAAGCGTTGCAGTTCAACGAGGATGTGTCCTCACAGTGAAGACTCCAAAATGACAGCGCACAAGTTCATACAAAACTCCTCAGGTATTATATTCCAAGGGAATCTTCTCAGTCCTGAAGGTAATCTTGTCCAGCAGTTCAAGACGACAAGGATAAATTAAGTCCCTCGAGGATAATAAATCCACAGTATCAGTCCAAGATAATCACCACGATTTCTATCTGTCCACAATTTGGAATCCTATTTTGATTCCCAGCACGTTCGGCTTCAAAGACGACAGTAAAATAATTACAGCACTCTGCTCACATGGAATTGAACATATAATAAATCCTGGCACTGTGTGTGAAGCATAAAATCTACCATTATTGTAGATAAAACTAGCTATCCATACTGTATAGCTGATTACAACTGCTGACAGAGAGTCCTTCCAGTCAAAACTACTATTTATCTTCACACAGCTAGATTCCCCTTTCTAACAATAATCATTACATCATCATCATGCATAAACATGACCTTGAACCATCAAATCAGATTTCACAATCTAAATTACATCACTTCACATATATAACTCTGTGGGGGGATTCCCTGATCTTACAATGTTTTGATCTCAAAACAACAAGTTTCTAATTTTAGCATCCTTGGGGAATTCCCCACTTCCCTTATTGTGCAATCTATCTACAGGTGCATCCTGCATAAACAACTCTAGGGAATCCCCTTTTCTCTCTTTTATAGTAAACAAATTACTTTTCCCCTGAGAAATCATTTCTCAAATAAAATTGAGAAAATAATATTTTAATCAAAATTTTGAGGGT
>JAMKCH010040412.1:0-13653 GCA_023653785.1 Ophioderma brevispina
TTAAAATGTGCTTGCCGCGTTTTGCACGCCTTCATTTTTAAGCAGTCCTTTGCCTGATAATCCCGCCCTGCCAAGCGCCATGGACCTGATTAATATTGGGGTGGGGTGTGGGCACACCCCCTGGGCCTACGCCACTGGAACGTACCTTGACACACGGGTAAGTTATGGACGTTTGACATGTTGCTCCTCACACTATAGTAAACTCTTCGTAAAGTTAGAATTTTGTACAGATGCATTTTCTTGCTTCCCGTATTCAATAAAATGAAGTATTTGAAAGATAATGAGCTTCTCCGAAAAACTACTTTGGGCACGCGGCTGAAACTTACCCTCGTCCTTGACCTGGGGCGGAGGTAAGGTAACTATCATCCGCTAATTGAAACTTTCCTCCGGTGCGCTAAAATGGCACGCTTTCTATAAATCTGCCAGATGATCGTTTTCCCACCTTTTGCCGTCAATTTTAGCGAACAATAGACTATTGCGCAATCCCCTAAAATGCATCTCATTCGGTGCCCATTTCCATCCGGGAACTTGTAACAGAAGGTCATGTTTTACAAAAAAAATTGTTGTTCTTTCGCGTCGCCGACAGTGCCTAAATTACAATCCAAGTACCTTTTCACGCGAAATTAATCTTAAACAAAATGAGAAGAATATCTATGGAACAAAAATCAATCAGGCAATGTGTTGAAATTCCGACAAACGTGATATTTTCGATCGTAACTGGCCCTACTTGTCACTGACGGACGATTACACACTTATAGTGTCAACGTCACAGATAGGTTTTAAGTTTTCTGGTATACAGTGACGCTGCTAACCCGGATGTTTTTATCGATTTTGAGGCTGGTAAAAGTTCCCGGATGGAACTGGGCACCGAATGAGATGCTTTCGGGGATGGGTCAAATAGTCCTCTTGCGAAGGTTCACCAGGGTATGCCAGAGGGAGTTTGGGAACTAATACCTAAGCCTTGCGTCATTGTGACGCCATCTAGTGATTTATTAAGTACTTTCTTATTGGTATCAATAGAAAGGAACACCATAGCAATCCGCTGGTATCAAATTGAGCATCGGAGCTGTATAACGATTCTCGAGATAGGGTGGTAACCACCGCCCCTTGTAAACGTGTTTCGCAAACAAAGGTTAAATTTCCACATGGGCACGTTTTCGTACGAGGAGATTATAACACAAAGAAATATTTATTCTTGGATATATTCTTGCTGTATCCAATCTTGTGTTTAATTTCTTGTATAATAATTAAAAATGCAATATTAATTGGAGGCAGCTGGTGCGATGGCAACTCCCACGCTACAGCTGGGATATTCGCAACTCCATTAAACACATAGTCAATGACCCGAAGAGTTGTATGTGAACTTTCCAATCGACCCTGGTATTTTAGGCGTTTAACTTACATCGGAAAACCAAAAAAAAAAAAAAAACAGAAAGGAACAGTCTTGACGCAATGTCTTAACATATTTTAATTGTCGGCCGATTTTACCCACATCCCTATCTCGGATGAGATGCCTAAAGTTTAATACTTTAATAACATAACCCTGGAGATGAAGCTAAACGTGATCTGACACTGTAAAATAGTAGTGTTTAGGGTTTTGCTGCACGTTTGAACCGCTTCAAAAGTTTATAAACGACCACACAGCAAAATTTTAGGGGGGGGGCAATTAACGATGCGGATACGGATAGGGTGTGTCCCAGCACTAGAGATACTATGGGAGCGAAAATGGTGTGTTGTTAAAGCATAGGAAATGATACCGATTACAAACACGGTTTTAGAGTGGGATTAAAATTTATCGACACTCAACACAATGTGTTTCATATCGTGTCATTAAGAACATCAAACAACTTAACGGGGCAAACAAGAGATTTCACATACAACAGGCGATTTTGGCCATTCTGGCACCACAGATGAGTGTTGCACAGTGTGCCCATTCTGGCATCTGGGCCAGTGTGGGGATGGCGCGGAAGACACGTGTGGCCGCATGGACTGCACAATGGGGCCAGATTGGCATCTGTCAGTCTGGCCCCACAATGGCTGTAATGAGTAAATGCCAATATGGACCCGCAGTTGGCATTTGCCAATCGAGGCCAGGGTTGGCTGCCACTCTGGCCCCATGTGTATCCATAGCAATTATGATTTTGAACCAAAATTCATGCTTGGGTCCAGGTATTGTTCTCTTCATATTGTTGATTGTTAAAATGTTGGCTGGTTCCCATATCCTGTGTTATCTTGTTTAAAGAAGAATACATGTTTTTGAGACATTTCTTGGATGGTTTCTGGTGGTTCCCGGTGTTTCGGCTCCTTGTGTATATACGCATGCGTTATGAGCATTGTCTGGAAACCCAAAGTAGCTTTTGGTTTAAAATGATCAATGATATTTTAAAAAATTAGGGCACTTTGGGTGTGGTTCCCAGAGATTTCTAGTGGTTCACGGTGGGTTTTCGGTTCCTTTGATATTATGGTCTTGTATGTGGCTTCGTCTGGGAACCCGATTCAACTATATTTTGGCTCAAAATGGTCAAAATTTATGATTTTTAAAACAAAAAAGTGGACACTTTGGGTGGTTCCCAGAAGATTTCTACGATGGTTACCCCGGTGTTTTCGGTTCGTTTGCATATTAATGGTTTGGAAGCTTTGTCTGGAAACACGATTCAAACTATTGGCTCCAACATGGTTCAAACACTTTATGATTTTTATTAAACAAAAGTGGACGCTTTGGATGTTCCCAGATGGGTCTGGCTGGTCTCCGGTTGTTTCGGCTCCTTGTATTAATGAGTTGTTGGCAATGCGTCTGGACCAAATTAGCATTTTGTTTTAATTTAAAATGGTCAAAATCATGATTTTTAAACAAAAGTGAACACTTGATGGTTCCCAGAAGATTTTCTGGATGGGGTCCCGGTTTATACTGTTTCGGTTCCTTGCATATAATGGTTTTAGCTTTGTCTGGAACCGATTCAAAACTTATTTGCCTCAAAATGGTCAAAATTTATGATTTTAAACAAAAGTGGATCCCTTGGATAGTTCCGATGGTTTCCGGAAAGGTTCCCGGGTTTTCAGGCTCCTTTGGTTATTAAGGTGTTGAGCATGTTGTCTGGAATCCAAATTGCATTTGGTTCATAAATGGAAAATCATGATTTTTAAAACAAAAGTGAACACTTTGGGTGGTTCCCAGAAGATTTCTAGATGGTTCCCGGTTTTTTCGTTTTTCGGGGCCTTGTGTAATCAGGGTTTTGAGCATGCCTGCCTGAAAACGATTCAAACTATTTTAGTCCAAGATAGTCAATTCCAAAATTATGTTTTTGTAAACCGAACTGGACACTTTTGATTGTTCCCGTGGCTTCTGGATGGGCCAGGTGTTTTCGGTCCCTTTGCGTATTAATGGTGTTGAGCTTGTATGGAGCCCGATTACCTCTTTTGTTTAAATTAGATTTTTATGATTTTATTTTTAAACAACAGTGGACACTTTGGTGGTTCTTAGATTTCTGGATGGTTCCCTGTGTTTCGGTTACTTTGCATATTAACGGTTTTTAGCTTTGTCTGGAACCCGATTCACTTTTTTGGCTCAAAATGGTCAAAAATTATGATTTAAACAAACGTGGACACTTTGGATGATGGTTAGCAGTAGATTAAGAGGGATGTTCCAGGTGGTTTTGGCCATGTGTATTAATGGTTTTTTGAGATTGTTGGAACCCAAAAAAGCATTTTTTTGGTTCGGAATGGTCAAAATCTGATTTTTAACACAATCGGTGAACACTTGATGGTTTCTGGATGGTTCCCGGTGTTTTTGTACTTTGTGTATAATGGTTGTTGAGCATTGTTTGGAATGCAAATTAGCTATTGTGGTTCAAAATGGTCAAAATCATGATGTTTTTTTTAAACCATGCACCACTTTAGATGGTTCACGCCCCCAAGATTATGGATGGTCCGGGGGTATTTTCGGTTCATTTGTGTATCAACCATGTCAAGTCCGCAGAGACCACTCACTCTTTCTCAGCCCCCGCCCTCTTTCTCTCTAACCGTTCTATGCATGCAGTGGGGCTACCAACGGGGATGGTAGCAAAAGGAGTACAGCGATCACGCAACGAGAATAATTATGGCGGCGCTCGGACATGCCCGACGACGATGCGTTCACGGCCGCGGTTATGTGCGATGTGGTGCGCTCACCATGGAGTCACCCTGATAACAGACCGGCGTTGTTGGCAAATCACAAGTGTTTAAGATAATATTACGTCACGGCGCGCTGTTGAAGCAAAGTCTGTTGGTTGACGGTCTGCGGTGCTACGATAGAAAAGGAGGAGGGGGGAGGAAAACTCAACAAATAATCCAAATCCGATTGGCGCACCCCATTGCAAGTGCGTTGAATAATACTAGCGGGAGGCCCGCGTTGAGCGGCTCCCGCTAGTTGAGTGTGAATCGGGAAGCGAGGGAGGCGATCATTGAAACTGAAGCGAAACCCACTGAAGAAGTGAAACACTATCGCAAGACCCACCGCAACCAAACCCGGCACCCTGAACTTTAGGAATCCAACGATCGAAAATTTTGTATTTTTAAACCACTGTTAATACTCAAATTCCCGTAGGCGTTACCTATCAAAACCCTGAGCCCTTTAGTTACGATTTATAGGATCGTCAAATGAATGAATATATCCCGTATAAATTCCGTATATTTATTTTATTCTCGTAATTTTTTAAAAAAATAATAAAACCTCCAATATTTAATCCCGTAAAAGGTTACGTGTATGTACTTTTTTCCCTCAAAAGTACTCCACGTGGGGTAGGTGGTAAGACCGTCGTAAATCCCGTATTTCCACATATTTTCCTCATAACTCTTCAAACCCCATATAATAGTATCGATAACTCAGATTTTTAAAGTGAAGTACGGAATATTGCTGTGATAATTTTGCCGGAAGTGGCAGCCCCAAAAGGGTAATTAGTGGTTTGTACCCTTTAACATGAACTGCGATTGCGTTCCACCTCTTGCGATGCCCATGTTGGATAACACACCGGTCGTTGGCAAATCAGCAAGTGGTTAAATAAATTACGCACGACGCGATCTAAAAGCAAGGTTTGATGGGCGACGACTGCCGGTGCACATGGGAAAAGGAGGAAACGCAATAAAAATCGATGGCCGACGCTACCCATACACGTTGGTTTCTAATAATACTAGCGGGCGGCCCGCGCTTCGCGTGGGCTCCCGCTAGTTGAGGAACGGGAGCGATACTGGAAACTGACGCGGACATCACTGATTTGAAGAAAGAAGTGAAACACTATGCCTAAGACCACCGTAACCAAACCTGTCAACCCTGAACTTCTTTAGGACTCCACCGAGTCACAAATTTTGTATTTTTAACACTTTTCATAACTCAAGTTCCCCCGCCTACCTACTCAAAATCCCTGCCCATGTAGTTACCACATTTTACACCCCGGACCCATCCGTCAAATGATGAATTCATTAAGGGTAGTGTCAACCCTGCTGCTTTTGTTTTTACACGGATTTTGATTTTGCACCATTTTAAACATCAAACTGTATTCTATAGTTACAACAAGGTATCCATGCAGACAATCCTGAGCTGTATTTTTTGCCGATTTAAAAACGTATTAGACCTTAAAATCACCAAAAAACCGCTGGGTCTAAAAGGCGGGAATTTGTAAGCACATTTCCACGCCGTCGGAGCAAGGCGAACCATCGCGTCGCGCGGCGAATTTTGCTGGATTAATGAAGCAGTTCGCGTGTTTTAATGTAATTTTGCGCGAAAAAGCCATCTGGAGAAACGAAAAAATTAATATTTGAAAAGTAAAAAAAAGCGCTAAGTTAGACGAGATGAATGAAATTTCTAAGTCTTCTAAGTTCTGAGTTAGAGACAATATGTTTGATTCAATAGTGCAGAAAGACGTTTTCATACTTGACAACATAACTGAATTTTGAAGTTCAAGATAAAGTTATTTGAGAAAGAGACAGAGACAGCTTGAAATGGCGTGAAAAAGTTCACTTTTTTTACCTAAAACCAGATGTTCACTGTCAATTTTCGCAAAAATTTGGTAAATTTTCAGCCAAGGATAACTCCAAAAATACCGAAGTAAAAGGTAAGTTTAACTTTCCTACGATAGCAAATCGGTCTTCTCTAGGGACGGTTTTCTCAATTTTTCATTTTTCGTTCTAACTAAAAGTATTCTCCAATATAAACTCAAATTTTGGAAAAGAAAAGTAAAAATCCACAACTTTTGACATTTTCCTTATATTCGAAACAGCAAGCTCATTGTTCAACATGAAAAAAACGTCCCTAGACAATTTGTCTTGTTTCTAAAAAATAACATAAGAACTCATGAAAATTCAATTATTGTTTTTGTTATGCTGTCTGCAAAATTTGGGGCAAAATCGTGTTGTTTAGTATTTTTCCTTTTCTCAAAACGGAAAGTTTTACATTAATCGGGATGCATATATCGGGTTCATCGTCCAATTTCTTTCTAAAATGTATACTTTTACATACACTAATCAATCTTTGCAAAGTTACAAACAAAAATAGATCTCGGAAACTCAAGGTTCACACTGCCCGTATCACCGTATAAATTTCCGTATAATTTTTATTTTGCCTCGTATTTTTTTTTTTAAATAATAAAGCTCCAATATTTAATCCCGTATAGTTCCGTGTCTCTTTTTTCCCTCAAAAGACTCCCGTTGGGTAAAGCGTAAATCCCGTATTTTCCCACAATTTTCCCACATAACTCTTCAACTCCCCATAAACGTTCTCCCCATCCTGTAGATGTAGTTTGCAGCATTTCCTGTACTGAGGCTTTATAGTTCCCCTAATTGTCAATATTTCATCCGGTAATTTTCCGTATATTTTATTTTTTCTTATCAAAACTTCCGTTGGGTAACCCGTAAAGAGTATCCTACCCCCACCTCGTCGCAACATCCCCGTATTTTCGTAATTTTTTATTCCTCGTAGTTGCCACATATCTTATGGCTTAGGCCTATAGTTTCCTATTTTCTAAATATAAACGTCAATAGTTTTATCCTCCCGTACTTTCCCAATGTATAATTTTGTTTTCTTCTCAAATCTCTGTGGGGGGTTACCCGTATTATCCATACATACACAATCCCAGCGAATCTCGTGTTTCTTTGGCCCGTTCTTTCTTTCCCCACACCGGTTGCACTATAAGAGCCTGTTTTTTGCGTCACAGCATAATCAGCATATGCATGTATAGCGTCTTAAGCGACGCGAATTATACCCGTAATCGCCGTTGCCACGCGTTACCGCCCTTCACAACAACGCCTAACGCGCCGCTTAGTAACGCGTACAAAACAAATGGTAATTTATATCAATAGCAACCGCACATTTTCGTTGATTTTTTTTTCAGTCATTTCTGAACGGATTTCGTCAAATATAATTCGCTACGCCCGTCCGTTATCCTCATGCACCTTTCCTGCGAATTTGGCGCAATAATGGATCGAAACTGACGGAGCTTTTTGGCGACATACATACACACTACACACATTAGCCAAATTATAGTGTTATAGATTATTTAAACCACACTTTGCTCCCGCACAACATACGTCGAGTCCGCACAACTACGTCGAGTCCGCACAACTCGTCGAGATCCCGTACAACACACAAGTTGACCACAATCAGTTTCGCGTTTGACACAACCAACGGCGAGTTTTTAAGTTTTTAATTTTTTTCTATTTGATTTTATTTTTTATTTGTTTTTATTTTTTATTATTTATTTATTTTTCTATTTTATTTTATTCTTATTCATGTATAGTTTATTTATTATTTATTATTTATTATTAATTCATTTATTTAGACGGACCGATACTTTAACACACAGTGGCATATAGGAAAATAAAAATCTGTGACATGAACAAATGAATGAACGTGACATTGATAAATAAATGATTAAATAAAAAATAAAATAAGTAATGAATAAATAATATAAATAAATAAAATAAATAGAACAATAAATTAAAAATAAAACTAAATAAAATAAAATTTTTTGCTTCGCGAAACATTTCCTTCCTTGTCATCTCCGGCTTGGCATAGCCCTATCTCTCCAGCCGCTCTGATCTTGAACTCGTTATTTGGATAAGGGCCTATTCTCAAATAATTATAAAATCAACATTAAAATCAACATGCAATTAAAAGGCCTGGCTAGCTCATATGAATAATATCAACACAACTGTATGCTTCGGAAGAAAAATAACATAAAACCATGTGTTATGTGTAAAATATATGCATTTTGAAGCGGGAGCATTTAGTGTCACAACTTTTATAGAAGAGCGGACGGTCGGTATAGGGGCATAGACCTATACCTTAAAATTCAAAAGGATTATATTAAAACAATGTTTGGAATGTGATTGTGCAACCTATATAGGTTGCCGATACCCATAAACTTGTCTAGGTCTATTTAAAATGAGATGGACCGTATATAGCTATTGATTTTATAAAGGCGCGGAATGTTTGTTAAAAGAAAAATGGAAAAAAATGGCCATATCCCCCCCCCCCCTAAAAAGTCTTTTTGACCATTTCCATCAAGAAAAGGTGGGTCCATTTTTAATCCAATTGTTCGCTGTTGTTACTTTTAAACATTTTCTTTCAATTATTATAATAAAAGTGAATTGATGGATTTGCTGAAATTATATATCGCACAACCGCACCCACCGGTTGGTTTATACAGGTCTTGAAAATGAATGATAGTGAACAGCATTTCAATGTATAAACAGAAATCGATAGCCTGGAATTTACTTATATCACTTTTTTCCGCTAAAAATAACCGCTAAAATGAAATTATTGGTTAGTATGGACTATTCCTTATCCTTGAGCACCAACGGTATGAGTCCGCCATTAAAATTTCGTCCTATTGTTTCAAAACAGGTCAAAATATTTTCCTATACATATTCAGAAAACAGCATAAAAATACTTAAAATAGTCGAAACAAGCTAGACTTTGTTGGTGTTTTTTAAAAATATTTTTACATGTATGTTATACAGTACTCTATGGGTCTTATGAAATCACTGCAAATGATCTCATGAATATGTACATGATAATACTTCCCACTTGTATGACTAGCGGAGGCCCGCGCTTCGCGAGGGCTCCCGCTATTGAGTGAACGGGAGCAATCACTGAACCTGAAGCATCAGCGAAGAAGTGACACACTATGCATGGCGAACTGCACCCAACCGTATCCCCCTGAACTTAGGACTCCCAGTCGCACAATTTTGTAATTTTTAATACTTTATACCTCAAATTCCCGTACCTATCTATCCTATAGCTCATGTATTTACCGATTTCTAAGGAAACGTCAACTGAATATTTAATACCGTATAACTTTCTTTCCGTATATTTTATTTTTTTTCCTCGTATTTTTTTAATAATACACTTTCCAATATTATCCGTATAAGTTTCCGTTTACTTTTTTTAATCAAAAGTAGGCCTACTCCCCGTGGGGTAACCTGTAGTTTCCTCCGTTTCCACATATTTTTCTCATCCCTCCTCAAACTTCCCATACATCAAGCAAGTTCTCGCCATGTAGATGCCCCCACCCCCGTCACACAGTCCAACTCCCGTATCGTATTTTTACTTCATCGTAGTCTGCAGCATATCCTGGATCTTTAGGCCAAAATAGTTCCTATTTTCTAAATATTAACACGCCAATTTCACCACCGTATTTTCCGTATATTTTTTTTTCAAAACCCTGTGGGCGTGGGGGTAAACCCGTATTAATCCATACATACGACAATCAAAGTGAAATAACATAACTTTCTTTCTTTCTTTACCCCCCCACAAACCGTTTGCACTATAAGAGCCTGTAGGCCTAAGTCATTTGCCGTACCGCATATAGCGTCTTACGCGTAATCGCCGTTGGCACGCGTAACCCCCCGTCGCAAAGCTCCAACGCAACGCCGGCCGCTTAGTAAAACGCGTGTACTAACAAATGGTTGCTACGCGTAACACCCGTCGCACGCACCACCCATACTCGCCGCTTAGTAACTCGTAAACAAATGTAATTTAATCATGGCAACCGAGCACATTTTCGTTGATTTTTCAGTCATTTCTGCACGGATTTCGTCCAAAATATGCGCTTACCCGTCCGGTATCCTCCCGCACCTTCACACATGAATTTGGCGAATAATGAATCGAAACTGACGGAGCCTTTCCGCGAACATACATACATACTACAACATTTGGCACAATTATATTAAGACTAGCGGGAGTCCCGCGCTTCGCGCGGGCTCCCGCTAGTTGAGTGCCGGGAGCAATCACTGCTCCACGCATCGCGCCGCTTAGTAACGCGTACAACAAATGGTTTTGCCACGCGTACCACCCGTCGCAACGGCACCACGCAGACGCGCCGCTTAGTAACGCGTACCAATAAATGGTAATATATCATATCGCAACCGAGCACAATTTTCGTTGATTATTCAGTCTTTCTGAACGGTTTCGTCCAAATTATGCGCTACCCGTCCGGTAGCCGCACGCACCTTTACACTGAATTTGGGCGCATATGAATCGGAAACTGACGGCTCACCAATTTCGCGCGAACATACATACAACATACACCATTTGTCAATTATAGTAAGATGTACTATATTCTTGCATTCCTTAACAACCTACAAAGGAATGAAAGCCTTTGATTTGTCCTTTCCATACCCCTTAGTCTCGATTGCCTCGTCCGCCCCCAGCGACAATGGGGAGCTTGTGTTATGGGGAATGTTACAATCTAGCCTAAGTGCTGATAGGAGCTGCACCACGGTTGCGCCCTAGTTGAAGCGAACTTAGTCTGATGATTTCCGAGTGACAGCGAAATAATTACGGACCTCTGGAGCCTTCCTGCTCAGGCGTTATGAAAACATCTTCCCCCGCATTTGTGACTATCGGAACGTTGGTCACAACGCCTTGTGTCCCCTTCTAAGACACGTGTCGCCCGCATCAATCAGTAATATGGCAAATTTGTGGCTCTTTTAACTCAAAATGTTCTTGAACAGTTTTAAATCTTTAACATTCACTAAATCAAATTCAAATAGCGATTTCAACGCTGCGTTTACGCGAATTTGTGAAGCCGGTTTCTCGCCAAATTGCGAATAGAACTCTGATGTTGCTAGGGCTTTGTTCTAAGAACTCGCCTGATTAATTATGCGTCTCATCTTTCACGCACCCATTTTTGTTTTGCTGCGTGACTATGGCGTAAAATAACTCAGACGCAGCTTCTCAAGTGCACTATTACAAATGTCTATTTTTACCAGACCGTTAACCTTTTAATTAACGGTAACCCCAAATTTATTCAATAATCTTCACGCTTTATTACCTATACACTAACATAAAATTATAATTTTGAATCAAAATTAAATAAAGTGGATATAAATCATCCTACACATTTTGAAAAAAGGTAGTATTTTAATAATACCCTGACCGTGATTATATTTTCCGTAATATTACGTTTTTTTGTAACTTGTTTTTTTATGTAAGATATGAACTATGTAAAAAGGTTGGCCTATAAATGTGTTAAAAAATAACGTCGTAAGTAACGTCATCAAAAATACACAAGTTATTTTTTTTTCTCTCATCATTTTTAAAAATAGTTTTAAAAAACTCTGTCATAATCATTCCTCCTTTTTGTAATATATTTAATATATTATTTTAGCCATCTTCTATTAGTAAGTCATGCAGTATTAGAACGGGTCGTGACGAGAAGACCGGAAAAAATTTTCCCGTCCATGTTTTGATTATCTTCCGAAGCAGAAAAAAAATATCCTCTTTAACCCATTAAAATCCCCATGAAATCCCCTTTGGGGAAATTTTTTTATGAACCAAGTTAAAAGTCAACTCTTTCATTTTTCGTGGAATAACTTTTAGAGGAATATTCTTTTGATTATGCGTCTGCGGAAATTCGCAATTTTGCGAGCGTAGATTACGCTTGCATTGAATTGCGCGTGTTTTTTATACCAATAAATCTGGGATGCGCGTATTGATTACCTCGCGTGCTCATCACAGGCTAAAGGGAGCACATTAACAAATCCTTCCGCCGTGGAAAGTGCACCACCGCTATAGTTAGAACCTAGATGTTGAGTGTTTTGTGTACTGGTTTTGTGGCGGATATTTTTGTCCCCTAGAAATTTGCTTTTGATATCAATGTCAGTGCTAATTCTTTCAAATTTAACTTATATTTTAAAATGGATGAGAAACCGTCTGGCGAAAATATACGCGATATACGTGGAACCGCCGTGAAACAAACACAAAAATTCTGCGGGACTCAGGTGTAAAAAACAAATCTAATTTGCAAAAAAAAATGATTCGTCTATCTAGCTCAAAAGACGATATTTTAGAAGACCTGTAATTTAAAATTCTCTCCTGCAAAATTCATTGCTCTAGCTAAGGCAGGGGCAAATGAGAACTATACAAAAGAGCTCAAACCAGCACATGTTTCAAATATAGGCAGACCATTTTACTGGCTCCCCCTTAAAGCAATTTAGACATTTTATTTGAAGGCGCCCAATTTTCAAATAATTTGGAGATTTTACACGATTGCATTGGAACCGGGCTGTAAACTATACCTGTGAATGGTTAGCCGCGAAAATGTCTATGTGACAAAAACGAAGGCATTTTTTTGTATCGAATAAGTATTCTCGGGGATCCCGATGATAATACAACGGCTGCTTGGAAACGGCTCTTCCAATGTGAGATAGCGGGAATAGCGCCATTTAAGTGTCTACGCTCATCCATTAGTTGTTTTTTAATGTTCAGGCAAGCAAGTTAGAGGTTTTTCTTGAGGTTTGCTCACTATTCATCATGGACGGAATAACGTGCATTTCCAGCTCTGCCGTGAGTCTCCAATCTGGGATCCCAATTTACTTACAAAGTCGCGTATTTTGTGATAAATACGATTTTTTAGCAATTCGTTTCGCAGGTTATAGTTCTAGACAATCCCAACCGTCGTAACTGTCAAAAAATATCAAATTTTGAAAATTGGGTGCGCTCTTCAAAAAATGTGCTAATATTGCTTTAATGTTGAATTTGTCCGCACTAATTTAGCCCTAACAGTGTCTTTTTGGTTTCCTCCCGGGAGGAAGGTGTTAAATGGGTATAGAGCTAAAGAATATTGGCTATATAGTGCGGGCCTCGGGCGCCATATTCCATTCGTGCCCATTGAATTTTAGTGAGTTTGGTCTCGTGATAGGGTAAAGAATACAGTCCAGCCTTCGAGTGTGGTGCAAAAGAGCAGACCAGCTGATTCACATCATCACGGGAGCTCTCCTCTTTAGCTGGCCAAAAAATTCACAGAGGTCGTGAAATTTGCTATTTGGTCTTAAAGTTCAAAGAGTAGCTCAGGTTTAAATAGTAATTGACAGTGTTGACAGTATGGTCCAAACTATGACTAAATCATAATGTCTTGAGCCCGTCCTTGTCTTGTATTAGACTTGTATTTGTCGTTTTCAGAATTTGGTATTGATTGTATGTAAAATGCTTTATATTTTGAGGGGTATAGTTATTTTCAGGCCTAAATGGCTTCCAGCCTAGATACTCCTCCATATGTTGTGTGTGTTTGATGTTATGTGGTATTGTGTTTTTATGGAATAAAATATGATTGAATGAATTATATTATTATAAATTAAGTCGCCTGAACGAGTAGGCTACAGGGCTTCCACTAACTACGT
>JAMKCH010040413.1:0-59027 GCA_023653785.1 Ophioderma brevispina
TGTTATGTGAGATGAATAATATTTTGGGGTGGCTTTTGTTTTGGAGACAAAGTTGCGAGGGGTGGTTGCAAGGGATGGTCATCGTCGTCAGCTGTATTAGGCTGGAATAGCTGTTAGAGATGTTAATCGAGCTAGATGTAAAAAGGCTTGACGCAAGGTTGGGTACACCACACATTGGCAGCATGTTATGCTTAGCCACTTGCAGGGGTCTTTGCTACAACCAATTTCCAATTCAACAGTGCAAAACATCGACTTGATGAAAAATAGGGGGCACGAGTTGTTACATTGTGACAAAAATAGTCGCTGATAGTGGCTTAAGACACGTTCCGGAACGCTACTCCCATGGTCGTAACAAAAATCTTAAGCCATGCCGTAAGATGAACTTCAGATCATAGTTGGGAACAGACCAGAGCAGGCCTTTTCGAATAAGGTCGACTTGAGATAGCATCCTTGAATGTGAGGGTTTCTAGGCAAAAAGTAACATCATTACTGATATGTGTAACAATCTCGATGCAATTCCATATGTCAGCAGGACACCCACAGAGGAACTGATAATCCATTGCCCAACCATATCAGGTACCGGCTGTAGAAGCAACTTCAAAGTCTGACTAACAACATCGAATCAAAGTCCCTCACCATGAGCTCAGCTCCGCCATAGTTATATCAGTCTACACACCTCATCGTAGTATCAAAACCACCCTCAATTTCAATCTCGGGAATCCCACTAGACTTCATTTCTAAAGTTGCGATTGCAACACCCTACCGATTACCAAATGGGGCTACACTGAAACTAACAACGCGGAACAAGCTGTTGAAGAATGGTTAGAAAATCAACAGCTACGTCTCTTCACGCCCTAATATTTCATCGTCCGTTGTGAAGAGAGGTTAAAAACTTGATATAGCTATGTTAGCAAAACATCTCAACCATGTGTAGCAAGTTGTTCAGGATCCTGATCCACTAATTCAGCATCGAGCAATTGGTATCCAAGTGAACAATGCCATAGTAAAATCAACAAATGCCTTCGAGCATCCGATTAATATAGGAACAAGGCGAACTCGTATTTTACGCGATGCGTAAAATAGTCCCCGCCGAATGTTACGATCACTAACAGGGCTAAATGACAATGCAACACCCCACCCCTCCCCAATACCCGCAACACTCCAACCCCCTTCCCAACATCCCGCAAAACCCCACAACCTCACCAACACCCCACAACTCCCACAACACCGCACCCTCATCCCCACACCCCTGCAACACACCATCCCCTCCTTAACACCCATCACACACCCCACCCACCCAATACCCTGTAACACGCCCCCTTTCCCCACACCCCGCCAATTTTTTCCCCTCCCCAACACCCCGCAACACCCTCATCCCTCCACAAACCTTGACACACTCCCACCCCTTCCAAGCACCCCGCAACACTCCCACCCTCTCCCCAACAACATGCAACACCCCCCCCCTCCCCAAACCACCCCCCCATCCAAACCCCCTCCCCAACACCCGCAATACCAACCCCCTCCCCAACACCCCGGCAATACCCAAACCCTACCCCAGCACCCCGCAACCCGCCATTCCCCTCCCCAACACCCCGCAACCCGCCATTCACCTGACCCAACACCTAGCAAAACCCCTCATCCTCACAAACCACCCTGCAACACATCCCATCCCCCTAACAAACCCCCGCAACACTCCCCCCCCCCCCCCCCCCCCTCCCCAACACCATTGCACACTCCCCCCTCCCCAAACATCCCGCAACACCACAACACCCCTCCAAAACCAGCAATACCAACCCCCTCCCCAAAACGCCCACTCCCTCCCCAAACACCCAACCCCCTCCCCGACACTTCAACCCACTCCCAAACACACAACCCATCCAACACCCTACCCCTCCCACAACACCTACTCCCTCCCCTATAGCATAGTTGTCTCATGTAGCGAAGGAATTTGCTATCCGATGTACGTTTCGCGATACGCAATTACAAATATTCAGTGCTATTGCATACCTAAGCTCGCTATATCACTACTTTCAAATGGGGGGCAAAAAAGAGGTGCCATGATAGGCTATTATGCCGCACAGGAATTTTGAGTCTCCAAGTACAGTTTCAAAATCTAGCAATTACACTGAGTTTTGCATATTAATTAGCTAATTGCATACTCAATTGACCGAAATAAGCCCAAAATCTAATCAGGGCAAGAACTCTTCAGCAATTCCTTTCACCAAATACATATTATACGCCTTGAACAGAACTCCAGAAACTTACACGGCTTGCAGGAAATCTCATAAATTATGCAAATATTAGATAATAATTAGCCATATTTTCCGGCCACAATCTAATCAGGTCGAAAAATCTTCAAACCCCTTTCAACCAAGTTACATAATTGTCGCCCCTTACGGAACTCCAGATTATGGTATACAACATGGGTTAAACATTTTTGTCCGACAGACGGACGGACGGCGGACGAACGGACGCTGCTCAGTTCAAGTCCACGTTCCGAACTCGTTGGCGGGGACAATTAAAGCAGATGCAAGGAATTCAATGATGACCTGAGCGAAATGTGAAGACGATTGCTCCAAAACCCCATAACTATGGACCACATAAAAATAACTATTGCCCAAACTATAAAAAATACTGCCGGGAAATTCATCCGGTAGGCTGTAGGAAATATATATACAGGGCCTGTCCAAGGTAATATGCTAAAGAATATCAAGAGTATACCATCATGTTTGAAGATGATCCTTTTCTTCGACTAAAACAGCTGATAAAGGTGAGGAAGTTTCGACGAGGATCTCCCAGGAAAATGTCAAAACCTGGCATACTTTCACCGATATGACCCATAAACTGCAAGAAAGCATGGTCTACAATACGAAAGCTCCGAGGGGATACATCAGAACCCCTTGGTAATCGTAGATCCATCATTTACACTCATTTTAAAAAAAAAAAAAAAACAAGTTGCCCACCAACTGATTGTAAATGGCAAGTGCAGCAAGAAGCCCAAGTTCAAACTCGAGAGGGCGACTTCTGGTTGCACTCGCCACCTTCAAAAATGGATTACTTGTTAAACTGGGAAAACTTTAACAAGGAAAAGTCGGCCTAAGCAATATCTCAAACTGAGCAGCTAGAAAAACTTTGGCCCCGTTAACAAATTAAAGGGGGGCTTCTGAGCTCTACAATTGCTGCCTTATTACCCACAGGTTCCCAAAAGGTCTGGCGAAAAAGCCACATATTAGATACTCCTAAAAGCCTGTGAAAGACAATCTAATACCCAGAGCATAGAAACTATCACTCATCAGCCATGCGATCAAGCTCTTAAACAATATGGAACATAACGATGTTAGGTGCCAGGTCACATTCGGCCTATGTGATAAGGCAGGAATCACTGAGCAGAATACTTTGACCAAAATGGACATACACACACCAAAATACAGAAATTGCAGGTAGGATAAAAATATAGCTAGGTAAGGCAATAAATGCTCATAAATTCAATAAACATACTCAATTTGTAAATGAATGCTGTTCAGTTGTTATTAGACAGATTAATTAATTGCAGGTTTAACAGCAAACCACAAAGATAACTCCCTGGCAATGTGGAAGGATACTCCTCGTGCATGATATTTAGGTGGTGAAAACCGTGTTCTGTTTTCAATTCACATTCTGGTAACCACTGAGAACCACCTACCTCTTGCTGGACTTGTCTGTTTGTCCTTTGCAAGCTTTTTCCATGAGAAGAGATTTCTTCATTGATGCCAACTATCATAAGCAAGGTAAAAGGACAATATGCATAGTGGATTCACAGACTGCTATAGATATATCGTCGTGGGTGTCTGCATAGGTCGAATCAGCATAAAATGCTAGTTCTGAGAAAAAGGAGTTTGAAAGTTTCAGTTACTTATGATGCGTGTATATAAATGAAATAAAAGGAAATGGCTATTTCAAGTGGTGTATGTTAAGACATGAATGGTTACAACTGACGACAGTATTAATACCAAGAACAAATGATTCTATTCAAAATGGCCACTGAATGTGGTCGATTGTTTGTCAAACCCCAAAGTTTATTCGCTGTGCTTACGGAGTCGAATACGGATCGACTGCATGAAACCGTTGATTTCTAAGGTTGGGTATGGTGAGATTACTATAGTACGGGTTTTTAATATTTAAAATGATGGACTGATGATGATGCCACGATGATAAGAATAACGAGGGCGGTGATGATGGTGGCAATAACGATGAAATAAGGGAACATCGAGCTTGACGACAACAATGTGTACTGATCGGATGATGGATGATGATGACGATGATAATGATGATGTCTAGTGCATTGTGTTTATGTACAAACCATGCAAATTTGTATAAACGACGTCAATAAGCGGTTAAAGTGGGAACATTCACTGTTGCATTAGCGTTTGTTGTAAAATATAGGCTGAAAGCTGACACGATAACCAACGAATTCAGAAAATTACATCTCTTACAAATTTAGCTCCTTAGAAAATAATATCTTTAATAGTCGCCAATAGTTTTAATCATTTTGCAGAAAAAAAAACCTAAATTTCAAGAGTAAATAAGGTGAGAAGGAACACAAACTTGTAGTGGCATGTTATATAAAAATAATAAATAAAAGTATGACATGTTGTAACACACAATAAATATTGGCAGAAACTGTTCAAAAAATTGAGCTCAGAAAATATTTAAAAGTAATGGAATGTTTCATAACTCAAGATTTTGGAGGATAAAAGTGGTCATTTTCTCGTTTTCTTAAATTTGTCATTACATATATAGTACCTATCTTTTAAAGTAATGTAACACGCTAAAATATATACAAAACTTGAAACGAATTAACAATTAAATGGGCTAATATATTCATAAAATCTAACAATAATCTAAACAATTTAGGGAAGGCACTAACGCTTATACAAACACCTTCACAAAGAAATATCAATTTGTTCCGGAAAGGCGAGTTTTTTAAATGATATGTATATTAGTAATGATTTAGTTTGCAGATATCCAAGGTAAATCAAAGAAAATCAAACTTTCGCAATATGTTTACAAGTCTATTTTTGTAACCCGGTTTACTAAGGGGTGGGGTGTTAAACTCCCCGAGAATTCATTATTATAAAGCAATAGATGATTTCCCGATGTTGGTATACCCGTGATAGCATTGGTCCACCGTTTTCTACTTGCTTCCAACCATAAACTAGTATGCGTCACAATGAGTCAAAGTTCACAAGTTGGCAAACGTGGTCATTTACACAGAACACACTAGAGTATTAAAATGAAAAAATGAATATGGGATTTCATGCGGTTTTGGCCCCATGATATGGAAAAATGACTAGTTTTTATCAACATATAATTTTAGAGCCATACAGTAAGTTCACAATATTTAAACAAAGAACTAATAACTAAAGGGTAATGCAGATTTTATAGGCGAATAAAGTCCTCGAGGTCGGAAAAACTAACTAATGGCGCCCATTATTGTTATTGTTCCCGCCCGAGGATACATTATGAGCCATAGATGAACTACAAAAAACCTTATTTCTAGTCTATTAACTCTAAAAAAACTTGATTTATTTTGTTTGTTTGTATAGTTTTTTAGTGAATAAGCTCTTTTTCTTGATTTTGATGCTGATTCATGAACATAATATGATAAAAAACTGCATTAGCGGCTCATTATTGCAGAATAATGGGCAGTAAATGACCAATCAGACTGCTGCATTTTCCATAATGGGTATAGTAGAGGTAGTAGAACCCATTCCCACCAATCGACTTCGACGCTACCACGTTGAGGGTGCTATATTAACAGTTGTTTCGCCAAAATTGCAGACGGATGTGAAATAAATTCTATGAAGACTTAACGAAAGTTTTAACTTTTGCGCAACGAGGGAAAGTTTTACCGGGTGGTAACTCCTCCCTTTGGTAATACGAGGGTTAATTACTATGCCCCCTAAAGTGGTGTTATTTTACAAATGTTAAAAATACAGATCTTGGCTAATTCTTTTCGGACGCACAGACCGTAGGTTTCAAATAAGTCACAAAGTAAATAATTAAAAACACAAAAATTTAAAATGTGAATAACATGAAACCACTCCGTCAAGAAGTATAGAAGGTAAAAATTTCACCGATTGCCTTAAATCTTGACGACCTATTATCGATTGTGATCATGAAGTAGCAATCTTTGTCCCAGCGAATACGTATTCGTTCACAATTTATCTGTGGGCTTTGAGGTATTTGGGCACGCAAAGCTATCGAATACGTACTCGATTGTTTGTGAAACCCGTTTTATACAAATGCGTGTTATTCGACTGCGGCTATTTTGGTTAGGAGATGTAATTTCACTTTTATTTTTGGGTACTATTAAAGAGTACATAAAATGCAACCAGAATCAACTATTAACTCAATTTGACCAAAAAATCAGATTCGACACTATGTCGTGACCACGACGATATAATGGACAGAGTATTTTGCAGTTTTGCAGTCCAAATAAAACATGTTTGACACCATAATTTTAAAGTACATGTGATTTTTACAACACACAGGCACACAAACTTGCATACATAATACTAAAAAGTAATGTTGAAACAAAAAATATCCCACTTTGAACTTGGCATTGCATGCTTATTCTTATACCAGGCGTAATTTATTATACTTTGATTACCACCAAATAGGCGGGCCTCATAACAGTGCAAACTGATATGGAACAAGTTTAGGCGCAAGACAACGCAAGAGGCGCAGCGTATATATTATGCGTGGCGCGCCCGATTCTGTGCAAATGCTTGAGTACATTTGGTTTACTTTTATGCGCGGAACGATAAGAACCAAATAATTCCCGCCTATTTGGTGTTAATCAAAGTATAGCCTGCAACACCCTACCCTCTACCTACTATACCTTATACTATATCCCCTTGCTACTACTACTACTACTACTATGCACTAACCTCTATGTACTACCCTGTATTACTTGAACCAAATACTCCTGATATCACCCTGCCCTCTACCTCTGCACCACCACTCTACCAATTCCTGCTGTTATATCCCACACCAGTTTACCTATACCTCATACAACATGTCCTTCAAAGTGGCATTAAAACATTTTCACAAAATATATATGAAATTTCGTCAATTTGATCGCAAATAATAGTCTAGGTCATTGGAAGAATACAAGATATATTTTACACATAAAAATAACATATCCAAAAACAGATAGGGGCATTAATAAGATGCTAAAGACATCCAAGTAATTTGTAGGCTAACCCATAAAGGGGCACCAATTTGGGCCTAATCATTTCAGGTGAGCGCTAATGTATATAAAAGCTTTAAAACCATGCAAAAATATCAATTTTGACAAATCTTTAGGGCACACTATTTTTCTAATGTGCCAGTGTTTCTTTCAATATTTTGGGCATAATTACCTAATACTATTTGCACTTACTTTGTACCATGTGCTTTCCTACAGTTCTTTATTCCATTAATGTGATAACTATTTGGAATAAAGCAAATGACAGAGTGGTGTGAATGGTATAATGTAATTACGCCCATTTTTTTCTAATATGACCTTATATCATATGACCCACGATGACAGACCTTCAAACCTTTTGGCATCCAATCTTGACTAAGCTCACCAACTGTCATGCCAATACATTTTTTACTGATTTGACCAAAGATGACCCATGACAACCTTAGAACCTTCAAAATTTTTAGTATTGAATGCTGATCAACTACACCTACCAAGTTTCATGGTTGTACAACAATTTTGACTGATTTGACTTCAGATAATTCATTCCAATCTTTGGCATAATATGTTACTAGAGTAACAATTTTCATGACCAAATTTACTGATTTCACCTTAGATGGCCTTCAACGACCTTCAAAATTCTTGACTCACATGAACCAAATCCCCCGGGGCAGGGTGTTGGGTCGGGTGTTTACGGGGTGTTTGTGGTAGGGAGTGTGGTGTTGGCTTTAGGGGGTAACGGTGTTGCAAGGTGTTGGGGGGTTGGTGTGTTTGCAGGTGTTGGGAGGGAGGGCGTGTTTACGGGGTCTTGGGGGTGGGTGCGGGTGTTGACAGGTTTAAGGAGGGGGGGGGTTTTGCAAGGTGTTAGGGTAGGAGTGGTGTTTGCGGGGTGTTTGGAATTGAGTGGGGTGTTTGCGTGGTGTTGGGGGGATGGAGTGGGGTGTTGCGGGGTATTGGGGAGGGGGTGAGGTATTCCGGGGTTTGGGTGGGGTGTTGCGGGGTTTTGGGGGTGGAGTGGAGTGTTGCGGGGTGCTGGGAGGGTAGGGGTGTTGCGGAGTGTTTGGAAGGGGTTGGGTGTTGCGTGTTTTGGGTGGGGTGTGGGGAGGGGTGGGAGGTTAGGGGTATTTTTTTTGTGGGTGTTAGGGGTTTGTTGGCGTGGGGTGTAGGGGAGGGGTGTTGGGTAGGGGGTGGGGTGGATGCATTGTGTTGGGAGGGGGTAGAAGAGTTGTTTTGGGTGTTTGGGAGGGGTTGGGTGTTGGGGATGTTGTGTTGCAGGGTGTTGGGGAGGGGTGGGGTGTTGCGGGGTATTGGGGAGGGATGGGGTTATTGCGGGTATTGGGGATGGATGGGGTGTTGCCGGGTATTGGGGAGGGATGGGGTGTTGCGGGGTTGTTGTAGAGAGGGTAGTTGCATTTATCACATATTAGTAATCGCCAATTCGGCGGGAATATTTAACCGCAATCACGAAATAAACGATTCGCCTTGTTTACCGCTAACTATGCACATTACATATACATTATCAGAGGGATTTTACACACAGACAGCCAGACAGAACAGACAACACAAATATCAAAGGTCTCTTCAAGAACACAGTTCACATGAGACAACCAAAAAGATATCTCCATATTACAACATACCTATTACCTGAGCATAATAGCTGTGCAATGTCTAATTGGCACAGAAACTGAAGCTAAATGCAGAAGTTAATTAAGTCATGATGACCCATATTTGCTTTTTGATACTGTTTGCAAGATCACTCTTACCTAGTAGACCCTGTATCCCACATATCCTGTTTAAAGTTTGATTCGATATCTATCCTATTTTCCAAAATATGAAATCCGAATTGATCAGAATTGATTTTGCCATGCAACAGAGCAACAGCAATCACTTCAACACTCTCGGACAAGGTCTTCCTCTCAATTTTGCGACAAGATGGGGTTCCATAGGACCCGCACTCCATTAACCATGGTTCCCATAGGAATTTGTCAATGAACTTGATACACATAAGGTAAAAAGATATACAAATTAATATGGTGAAATCAAACTGATCACTCTCCGTATATTAGGGTTAACCGGGAAATTTCATGTTTGAAGGTTTTTAATAATTTTATTCTTTCTGACACTTCCATTGGCAGACCAGGGGATGTTCCTTAGGGACATGCATGCACGAATTCTCTTTCAACATGGTGATGTATTGTTATTTTTTTTCATGAAAAAGATCAATACAAAAGTTTAACCAAATTATACAAGATATTGTGTTGGAAAAAAAGTTCTTCCTCTTTTGTGACTTGCAACTCAATTTTGCGGGTCCCTAGGAACCCACCCCTTGTCCTCTTAAGTGTCAGTAAACACAATTAAACTTGAACCTACATATGGGCACCTCAAATACAATAACATTAGAAGCAGTGATGAGATCTATGATTGCTCGTGGGTTAGGCTGTAACAGTGACTCCATTTCACCTGTAAGTTCGTAATTTAGTAACATACATCAACAGTGCGGCCATTGCTGCAAAGATGTTAATAAGACAAAGCCTTAGCTTTGCTTCTACCTTAAATGGAATAGCCACAACTACAACTTTGCCGCTAAAGAGGGAAAAACAACTATCACACCAGGGAATCTATCATAATGTGGATATGGAAACTCACCCTGTTTGAGTGAGACCTCACTCAGTCCAGCTATCACAACTCTGATTTGATGGCAATATTCAAATGTTTGTGGACTTGATGAGGACCAGATAGAGTGGTCCAAAATGTCCCATTTACATTTTCAATGCTTGGCTTTTAAGGAAGATAAAACCTTAATTGACAATAGTAAGAAACTATGTTATCTGATAAGTATTGTTTTCGATTTCATTTTTTCCTATTTTTTTAAAAATGATGAAAAGAGATTTGTTGGCTGTAACTTTTGGTACGTGTTACAATCACAAGCAATCTTTGTGGATTCACTAGTCTACTTAGGGTAATGTAACATTTTCGGTGACCTGAGATTTTCGCAATTTGTTCTTTATGATGTTGTGTTTATTTTATTTTTTTTAAAATCAAAATAATAAATGCTGTTACGAACTGCTTCTCCACAAAAATCTGTGTAGGTCAACTGTAGACTAGATTGGTGGGCCTGACATTTTTTTCCATGTTTTCTGTTTCTTTATTTTTTTAACCCATCCCCCCCCAATGTCTGTATACGGTTTGTCTTATCTGTTGGTTTGTCAGTTTGCCTTTGATGAAGATCTGCTAGGATCGAAACGTGAGGCCCACACCCAGTATACATTTTTAACCTTACACAAAGGGGGCCATTTTTTGTGAGAGCAGTTTGGAACAGCATTTACTTATTGTGATTAATCATTTCCTCCTCTACAGCATCCCTTCAGTGATCCGCCCCTCTACTTGTACGTTTGGTTATTTGTTCCAATATGTCATTGTGTCCTCCATGTTTAATGTTGTTTTAAATAATCCATGTTTTTAATATGTTTCTTATTTACCATCACCCCTCCCTAAGCAGGTTCCCTGTCTTTATGTTACCTTGTCGGTATATATGTTTGTCTTATCTTTTGCTTGGCATTTGCCTTTGATGAAGATCCTGCTAGGATCGAAATGCCGGCCCACACGCTAGTATATGTTTTTTTTAAATTGTGCAAGTTTCCATTAGTTTACCTTCCAAGTTACAATGCAATTATATACTAACGTATATTTGCATGATGTTATTTTCCACTTGTTTATGTGCTTGAAGGCACAAAAATAAATCTACATAAAAAACATCAATGTATTATTATTAACAAGCTATCCCAACTCTTGTGAGGGGGGGACATGTGCCGAGGTGCTATAATAGCACCTCCCCAAATTTGGACGTGCTAAAGATAGGATTTTTCACAGGCCTGTCTTGTTCTTAAAGTGGCACTGGTACTTTTCACGGAAATAAGAATGTCGTCAATTTGTTTCGCAAATGATAGTCTAGGCCAGCAAATCATAAATATATTTTAACACATAAAACTACCTACCCAACTAGGATTTCACAGTTCTCGGCTTTCACACATTCACACCCTCGCTATAATTCAAAGAATAATAGCTGTGTGCCTGTCTAGTCCATCTTACAACCTGACCTCACATGACCTTTGACCTTGTCACCATGACTTTTGACCTCATCACAAAGGAGGGATTTCATTTTTCCCCTATGACTCAAGTTAGAACTCTTCAACTTTGCAATGGGGTCATTTTTACATTTTTAGCCTTTTTCAACTTGACCTCACCTAACTTTTGACCTTGGCACAATGACCCTTTGCCCTCATCACACTGAGGGATCCCATAGTGCATTTTGGTTCAATTGAACTTACACAACTTTTCGATTGAGGTCAATTTTATTATAAATCATTCTGTTTACCTATAAGAGTGCTGATTTTGGTCTCAATCATTTCAAGTGAGGCTAAATGTAGTAAAAAGACTTACAACCAATGCAAAAATAATCAATTTTGAAAAATCTTGAGGGTGCACTTGTAAGAGTCAAACAAGTTTTAAGGCAATATAAACCGACAAGCAGGAAGAGCTTGATCTCAGACTAGCCCACATAAGTATTCTGTATACAGGTCTTCATTGTTGTTCAGTAGAGTGGAACCAATTTGTTAGCCAATAGAATTCATTGAGTGGCATGTTTAGCTCCAGCCAACACGAGCCAAGGCCCAAGTCCAGGCTTTGTAGTTAAAGACAGTATTTTTTTTCTTCACTTATTTCTGGATGCCCAGCTTATGTACAATCTTTTTCTGTTCAGGCCCTTGTTTGAGCTGCCAATTATTAATAAATTGTAATGGCACGTCACACATCTTGAGAACTTAGTTATTTTTCGTTCATCAGTGTTTTTTATATACAGTTTTCCAGGTGGCCATTAACGCTCATGTGTATTCAGTACGTGATATAACATTTTCCTTGTTACATTTGGTGTCAGACGGTGGTCGTACTCTTTGGACTGAACTGGTTTATTATGCTTTCTTCATCATATGGACTTAGAATTTTGTGGCATGCTGTCGACAGAATTTGGAACCCCGCCTTCAAAATTTCATGACTCTTCACAATATGGACTTAGGGTAATGTAACATTTTCGTTGACCTAAGATTTCGCAATTTGTTCTTTATATGTTGTGTTTATTTTTATTTTTTTTAAAACATCAAAAATAGAAATGCTGTTGACCAAACTGTTCTCCACAAAATATCTTTGTAGGAATAACTTGTATACTAGAGTGTGGCCTGAACCATTTTTTTCCATGTTTTTTTCTGTTTTCTTATTTACCCATCACCCCTCCTTTCTTAATATATGTTTGTCTTTATCTGTTTGTTTTTGTCAGTTCCTTTGATGAAGAATCCTGCTATTATCGAAACATCAGGCCCACCCTCTAGTATACAGTTTAACCTACCACAGGCCATTTTTGTGGAGAAGCAGTTGGGTAACGCATTTACTTATTTTTTGATTTAATCATTTTATTTTTTATATATCTGTTTTTGAATTTTGTGAAGTTTTTGATTTTGTTATGTTGTTTTTTGGTTTGGTTTATGTTGTTTTTAATCCATGTGTATGTTTTCTTCTTATTTACCCATCACCCCTCCATGAGCAAGGTTCCTGTCTTTTGTTCCTTGTCTGTATATATGGTTTGTCTTATCTGTTGCTTTGTATTGCCTTTGATGAAGATCCTGCTAGGCTCGAAATGCCAGGCCCCACCTCTAGTAGATTTTTTTACATTTCAAGTTTCCATTTTCCTTTCCTTCCAAAGTTTACATAGCATTATACATAACGGTATTGAATGTTGCAATGTGTTATTTTTTCCGCACTTGTTATGTTCTTGGGAAGGCACAAAAATAAATCTAACATAAAAGACAATCAAGTGCTATTATTATAACCAAGCTATCCCAACTCTGTGCCGAGGTGCTATAATAGCACCTCCCCAAATTTTGGACGTGCTAAGATAGGAGTTCACAAGGCCTGTCTTGTCTTAAAGGTTGCACTGTTACATTTCCAGAATACGAAATGTTTCATTTGTCGGCCAAATGATAGTCTAAAATGCCATTCAAAAATATAGAATATTTTTTTTATTATGTATAAAACTAACATACCCCAACTAGAATTTCACATTTCTCGGCTTTCACCCTCGCTAAAATATTCAAAGAATATAACTGTGGGCTGCTCCTAGTCCATCTTACAACTGACTCACATGACCTTTGACCTTGCACATGACGTTTGCCTCATCACAAAGGAGGGATGGTCATTTTCCCACCTATGACTCAGTTAGACACTCTTCAACTTTTCAATGAAGGGTCTTTTTACATGTTTTTGCCCCCTATTTTCAACTTGACCATCGACATAACTTTTGACCTTGGCACATAACCCTTTGCCCTCATCAACACATAGGGATTCCCCATAGTGCATTTTTGGTTCAAATTGACTTCAACTTTTCGATTGAGGTCATTTTATAAAAATCATTCTGTTTTACTAAAGAGTGCTGATTTGTCTCCCAATCATTTCAGGTGAGGGCTAAGGTCATACAAACTTTACAACATGCAAAATTCAATTTTGAAAAATCGTGAAGGTGCACTGTTTTTTTTCAATGTGCCAGTATCTCTTTATAAGAAGGTCATCCAATAACATTTTCCAGTGGAATATTCAATGTTCATTTATGAATGATCAATATACCAATAAATTTTGTAGTATAATATGGCCCACCATTGCTTTGCTCCCAATTTAGAGATAAATAGTTATGCTCATCTTTCATGTTATACCTAACTCCAGCCAACAGAGAACACAAATTTGTTGGGTGGTTGTCCTAAAGGCAATTCCATGAACATGGAGAGCATACAGTCATTTCTCAGTGGAAATTTCCTTCTATGAAGGTTAAGAACAAATTTAACCAGGCACACCTCATGCAGTATGGGCTGAATTACGAAGGGGTAATTTATAATGCAGGAAAAATTAAAATGCTTGGATTGTGGTAAGAATGGTAATCATGTGTGTCTTGTTACAACGGATTTAAAAATATACGTCGCGGTTCTCAAACGCTAAATCCCCCTGGCGGGAGCGTTTACAAATTTTTAAATAATCAGCAGCTGCAAATACCCCCTTAAATAAACACCAAAATCCCCTTAAACTCCCCAACAACCCCCCTTAAACCTGGGGCACCCCCCTTAACTCGTGCACCCACCTAAACCATCAACAAAGCCCCTTAAGCCCATACAAACCCCCTTAAACCCGGAACCCCCTTTAAACCCGGACAACCCACCACCTTAACCCCGACAATCCCCCTTAGTAAGCCAGACAACTCCCCGCTTAAACCCGGAAAACCCCCCTTAATAAACCCTGACACCCCTTAAACCAGAACACCCCCCTTAAACCCCAACACTCCCCCTTAAACCCAACAACCCCTTACAAGCTGCCAACCCCCTTAAACCCGACAACGCCCCCTTAAACCTGGACAACCCCCCTTCAACCTGGGACAACCCCCCTTAAACTCTGAAACCACTTAAAAAACCACAACAAGCCCCCTTTAAGCCCAGACAACCCCCCCCCCTTAAACCCGGACACCCTTTAAACCCGACAACCCACGTTAAACCCCACATCCCCCTTAAGTCCATACAACCCCCCTTAAACCGGACACTCCCTTTAAACCCAGACAACCCACCTTAACCCCGACAATCCCCCTTAACCCAACAACCCCTGCAGCTGGACAAACCCCCTTAAAACCGGAACAAACCCCCTTAAAACCTGGACACCCCCCTTAAACTCGTGTCAACCCACCTAAACCACAACAAGCCCCTAATCCCAGACACCCCCCCTTAACCCGGACACCCTTTCAACCCGGACACCAACCTTAAAACCCAACAATCCCCCTTAGTCCCAGACAACCCCCTAAACCCCGGACAACCCCTTTAAACCAGACAACCCACCTAAACCCCGCAAACAATCCCCCTTAAACCAACAACCCCCTAAAGCTGGACACCCCCCCTTAAACCCCAGACCACCCCCCTTAACCCGGACAACCCACTTAAACCTAATCAGCGCGAGAGTTAACCTGAATCCCCACCCCTCCCTCAAGTTTCATCAAATCAGTTCTTCTGGATCTTCGATAGTTTGTTCCAAATTTTTTTGGGTGAAAATACCCCAAATTTAGCCCATAAATATGCACATTACCTATTTAAAATTAGATATCATGCGCCACACACCTAATCAACGCGAGAGTACATGATTCCCACCCCTCCACCAAGTGTTTCATCAATCGGCCTTATTTATCTCAGATAGTTTGTTCAAAGCTTTTGGGTAAAATACCCCAAATTAACTCATTATTTATGCAAATTAGGTACATAACTTATCAATGCCCACGCCCATAATCTAATCAGATGAAGGCATGGCAGTCCGATCCCATCCCACCACCAATGTTACATCACCCAACCCTTATGGGTCTCATGTTATCGAGGTCACAGATTGTGTTTGGAAATACCCCAAATTAACTCCATTAATTATGCAAATGAGGTACCTAATTAGCATATGCCACGCCCATAATCTAATCAGATGAAGGGCATGACAGTACGATCCCACCCAACAAGTTATCACCATACCCTTATGGGTCTCTCATGTTATCAGCGTTCAAAATATTGTTTGGGCCGCCGGCCGACGCCCGACAACCGTCCGACGCTTGAACTGATAGCATAACCCCTTCTGCTTTTTCAACCAGGGGATAAAAGCGGTATAGTTTGTCTAACAGGGATACAACTGTGGTTATGTAGTATAAGACAAAACTCATCAACTTCAAAGGGTCATATCGGCCAAAGTTAAATCTTTTATACTGCTCGAATTTCTTTTTAAAATGGGCTCAATGGGTGAGTGTTTGATGAATGATTATTGCGAGTGGAGAGTTAGGTGATTGGTGTGATGAGGGAGTTGTGTCAGAGGGGTGTTAGATGGAGGAGGAATGCCGTTGGAGTGGGCTGTGAGTGTGTTAGTTTTTCCAATTTTTAAGGAAAATGGGATATGCAAATGAGCTGTGGTGCGTATAGGGGTGTGAAAGTTGTTGGGACGCAATGCGTATTGACCAATTGTGGAGAGGGTCCTAGAGACAGAATTCGGAGGATAGTTGAAAGTGATTATATTGCCAATTGTGTTTTAGCCAGGGAAGGGAACGATAGATGCAGTGTTCATCTTTTTTAGGAGGATGCAAGTGGAATATCGAGCAAAAGGAAAGAAGCTGTATATGTGCTGTGTGGACCTGAGAAGGGGCCTTTGATAGAAGTTTACCGAGGAAAGTGGATGGAGTGGGCAATGATGAAGAGGGGTCATCACCAGAAGTTGTGGGTAGATCGGTTGGATGACTGTATGAAGGAGCAAAAACAAGAGGTTAGAGTAGGGTCTGAGTTGTCTGAGGAGTTTTGAGGTGAAGGTGGGGTGCATCAGGTTCTGTGCTGGTGTCGCCGTTTGTGTTTTTGCAATTGTGGTTTATGTTGTTAAGGAGAGTGCAAAAGAAGGTTTAATGTGGGAGATGTTGTATGCGAATGATTAGTTTTTAAATGGTGTGAGAAATGGAGGGTTTTGAGGGAGAAGGTTTTGGAAGTGGAAGAAGCTTTGAGAGAATGGCCTGAAGGTAAAACCTGGGAAGACTAAAGTGATGGGGAGTGGGGAGAGGGGGGAGTGTTAGTGAAGTAAGGTGGATCCATTGGAATATGTGGAAAGAGGGGAGGGCAATTCAGTGTGGGTGAGAAATGTGGGAACTGGATTCATGGGAGATGCACAAAGATGAAGATAGTGACCCCAAAGTTTGGCAAGGGACCCCTTTGTGGTGAATGCAAGCAGGGAGATAGGGAGTGGGAAGGAGGTGGAAAAGTTTGTTATGAGGTGGAAACATGAAGAGTTTCACATACCTAGTGCAGGATAGGTGCGTGTGGGGATGTGAGGCGGCTGTGACAGCCAGAGTAAGGTATGGGTGGGTGAAGTTTGAGATGTGGAGAGTTGCTACGTGGGTAAGATTTCCTTTGAAAGATAAAAGGGATGGTGTAAGGAGTTGTTGAGATCAGTGATGCTGTCTGGGAGTGAGACATGGTGTCCATGATTGAAATAATGAGATGGGGATTTTAAGGGCAGAGAGAGCAATGGTGAGAGCTATGTGTGGTGTGAAATTGAATGGATAGGAAGAAGACCGAGGATGTGATGCCGATGTTTGGTTTGGAAGAGCGGCTGACCGACTGCGAAGGCTCAATGGTTAAGATGTATGGCACGTGCGGAGGAAGGATGAGACATGTTTTACAGGGGCTTTTTTTTTGAGTTTGAGGGTGGTTTGTGGAAGAGGGGGCCGACCAAAAGGACATGTAGGAAGCAAGTGGAGGATGAGAGTATGAGGGTTGGGTTGAGATGGGGATGGCATTGACGGGGCGCAGTGGGAAGGAGGGAGTAAGGGGGCGATTGCTACGAATGTTGAGTGAATCCGGCCACCCCCGTTGCGGACAAAACCGGATTTAAACTTTGGATTACTACTGTACTACTTTATTTTACACTACTACTCAAATGGTCACTTCTCCTCAATACTACAGCAAAAATATTTTGCAACGTGTCTAACATATTTCAAAATTCAGGGATCAAAGAGGGTTATGGCATTAACCTGGTTTGTGTGAGCACTCAACATTCCACTCCCTCATAGCATATTGGCACTGGAGTTGTTTTGTAGGCTCCATCTGTCTGGATGCCTTTGAGCTTCTAAGTTGTACCATCAGGTGTGTCGAAGGCCTATTTGTAAGAGATGGCGTTCAGTTCTCAGGTGCGTGTGTTTTTTCATTTGCCTCTACACGTATGTGCCAGACCGGTAGACTTGCTTTCATGTGTTTTGATATGGTTGCCAGTTGTATCTTCGCTGTATGGTAGCTACAATCTTCGTTGTGTGGAAAGACGAGCTCTGGCATCAACATACAAAGTTTCTTCCAGTTAAACCACTGCCCTTGTTTCGCACATCCATAAAGGTAGACCATCATGTCTTCCTCATCTACACTACATTTTTTATTAGTCCTGTGAGGCATCTTCCTTTGTTCTTGATGACTCAGTCTTTGATCACTTTTGGTGGCTTTTTGTACCCAAGACCGGCTCTAATCCATCTGACCTCATCAGCCATTTCATTTAGAATTAAATGGTCCCAATCTTTTCTGTTCTCATTCTTTTATACATTCCATCTGGCTTTTCGTCTTTTACTTTCCATGCATTTTCGGTAGAGTGTCTGTGTACTCCATCTTTAGAGTACTTGTTTAGTGGTAATTTAGTTTCCTGCATACATGGTGACTGCATGTGGGTTAGCCTTTTTTAATGTTGCAGGCCATAGTGTTTTCCCCTCCTGTATAAGTGTGTGGTGGTACATCGGCTTATTCCTGCCATTGCTTCATGTATGTGGTGCAAGTAGCTTCCAGAATTTCGACGTAAGAAATTGGGACGTTATAGATGGTGAACTCCCAGTCAGTTTTGGTACAATAGCATTATTGTTATTCCATAGCTTCAAGACCCACTCATTGACTTGATTGTTGTTTGAAGTATTCTGTCAGCTTTGTGCATACCATGTCTCTGCTGTTATTTTCTTCAGTCTTTCATAGGTCATCCCGAGGAACCGCATGGGTTGACTGTGATATAAGCAGTTTGCTGTCTCCATTGCTAGCCTGGATCGTATGTCTTTTTCGTTTTTGTTCTTTGTCGTTTTGTTCCTGCGCTGGGGACAAACCTCTTCATGGCATATGACTTACACTTGCTTGGTTTGGCTTTCTGGTCCGTGTCCCTTGAGGAAGTTGTTCACTGTATTGTCAAGTTCTTGCATCCCCTTTTTTTCTGGACTCCTAGCTATGGATGGTCAGGTCATCTGCGTGTGCTTTGGCAGATTATATGATGTCAGATCCACTAATGCAGTACCCAAGATGTTTGGACTGGTCTAGGAGATCAAGACCCGATTTGAAGATGGCCAGAAAACAGATGCAGAGAGTGGTCAGCCTTGAAGACTCCTATCAGCAACTTGTATCCAGTCCAGTTTTTTTCCATTCAGTCATGTGTTTTGACACATATGAACAGCTCATATAGTATTTAAATATAATCTTCCTAATGTGGTCTTGAACATGAATTACAGTCTAATGCAAACTGTTCCAGTTGTGTGGTACAGTACCATACATTTTCTGTAGAGTGTCTGTGTACTTCCATCTTTAGAGTACTTGTTTAGATGGTATTTAGTTACTTGCATACATGTGACTGATGTGGTTAGCCTTTTAAGTTGCAGGCCATAGTGTTTCCTGCTCCTGTATAGAGTGCTGGTGGTGGTACATCTGCTTATCCCTGCCCATTGCTTCAGGTATTTGGTGCAAGTAGCTTAAGACTTTCGACGTAAGAAATTGGGAAGTTATAGATGGTGAACTCCCATGTCAGTTTGGGTACAATAGCATTATTGTATATCCATAGCTTCATAGGCCCACTCAGTTGACTTGAATTGGTTGTTTGAAGTATTTCTGTCAGCTTTGTGCATACCATGTCTCTGATGTTATTGTTCTTCAGGTCGTTATAGATCAGCTTCCCGAGGAACCGCATGGGTTGACTGTGGATATAAGCAGTTTGCTGTCTATTTCTAGGCCTGGATCGTATGTCGCATATTGCGTTTTATGTCTTTGTCGCTTTGTTCTGCGCTGGGGACAAACCTCTTCATGGCATATGACTTGCATTTGCTTGGTTTGGCTTTCATGGTCCGTGTCCACTTGAGGAAGTTGTTCACTGTATTTACAAGTTCTTGGCATCCTTCTGGACTCCTAGCTATGATGGTCAGGTCATCTGCGTGTGCTTTGGCAGATGATATGTCAGATCCACTCATGCAGTACCCAAGATGTTTGGACTGGTCTAGGAGATCAAGACACAGATTTGAAGATGGCCAGAAACAGGATGCAAGAGAGTGGGCAGCCTTGGAAGACTCCTATCATGCACTGTATCCAGTCAGTTTTCCATTCAGTTGTTTGACACATATGAACAGCTCATCATAGTATTTAAATATGATCTTCCTAATGTGGTCTGGAACATTGATACCATTCTAATACAAACTTTCAAGGTTGTGTGGTACAGTACCATATGCATTTTGCAGGTCCAGCCATGTTGTCACAATTGGTTTACCATTCTTTTTGGCATCTTGGAGCATTTCAGTTAGTGCTTCTGGGTGTTCCACACATCTTGATATTTTCTCCATGAAACCCTTCTTAATTGGATTGGTCGATATAGTTGTTTTCTGTCAGGTAGTTGATGGTTCTTTGAGTGAGAATACCCATTCCGAGGTTTTATCACTAGAATTCTTCAGTGTGATGGGCCTATAGGTTAAACACCACTAACCTGGCTGCCGTAAGGATCAAAAATCTTGGGTGGACTACTTTCTTGCATGGCATCTGGAAAAAATGCTTTAAAATGTCTGAAAATGCACTAAAGTTATATTAAGAAAGTGATGAAATTTCATGATTGACATGGTAGATTGTATGTTTTCTCAAACTAAGCGGCATTTGGGCAGTGAATTTGAGGAAATTTACTCCGCGGTCATCAATTTCACATCGGGGTCATTCCATGCCAAATCAACAAATCGAGTACACCATCACCTCATGGATTTCTTTCTTTTTTGGTGTATTGAAAGATATTCATGAGAAACTGAAATTCTGAAAATTTGAGCTCTGTACCGCTTTTCGTTTTCACGCTACAGCAATTTTAAATTTGAGGGGGATCACCTCAAAAACATGTACCGGTGTGAAATTCAATATTCAAAGGGCCATAAGTAAAGAACTACACCCTCAGATCCTTCAAACTTGGCATTCTGAATAACCTTTTGCTGCAGATTGCAAATATGCGAACAGAAAAAATGCACCTTGCCCCAATTTAAAATAAAAGGGGGTCAAAATAGCTCAAAAACCACTCGGACCATACTTTGGGGGCCCATAAGTCAAGAAGTAAAAGTGATATAACTTCCAAATTTGTGTGCAAAGTTTCAACATGGTGTCTAACTGCCATATGTAGGTAAACAGGCTTCAAAGAATCTAAACTTTCAACCAATATCAGACAAAGTTCCCATTGAAATGTACACAGAACTTTGTCTGATATTGGTTGAAAGTTTAGATTCTTTGAAGCCTGTTTACCTACATATGGCAGTTAGACACCATGTTGAAACTTTGCACACAACTTCAGCAGGGGCCCCTCTTAACCATATTTCAAGCAGATTTGGTTTTTTGCAAATGTCTGACCATTGATTTTTTGGGGGTCAAGTCAAGGTTAATTTGGACTTTTTGCTTTTTTGCGACAGCTATATCTCTTCCAATAAAGCTGATATAAGTATAAGATTGTACACAAGGGTAGTATTTAAGATTAGCTGTCACCAGCCCAAATTTGGAAGTTATATCACGTTTACTTTTGACTTATGGCCCCCCAAAGTATGGTCCGAGTGGCTTTTGAGCCATTTTTGACCCCCTGTAACTTTTAATCGGAGCAAGGTGCATTTTTTCTGATCACATATTTGCAATCTGCAGCAAAAGGTAATCCTGAATGCCAAGTTTGAAGGATCTGAAGGGTGTAGTTCTTTACTAATGGCACTCTGAATATTGAATTTCACACCGGTACATGTTTTTGAGGTGACCCCCTCAAATTTAAAATTGCTGTAGCGTGAAAACGAAGAGGTACAGAGCTCAAATTTTCAGGATTTTAGTTTCTCATGAATATCTTTCAATACACCAAAAAAGAAAGAAATCCATGAGGTGATGGTGTACTCGATTTGTTGATTTGGCATGGAATGACCCATCGATTTGCGAATTACTAGCTTTGGCGACTATAGAGAATCTTGGGTTGCCGGTCTGACATCGGGCAAGTTTGGTGATTCGTAACTAAAAATTTTTCTGGTCATCATATGTTCAAAATTTGGTTATTTCAGGTTTGTACTTGGGTGATGGGTTGATGTTTTAAATGTGAAAGAAACATGCTCAAAGTTGCTATTTTTCCCATAGACTACTGTGTATAAGTGAGTTAGTGGTGTGTAACCTAAAGCAGGAGGGATCACTAGTGTTCTCCTCTTTGGATATAAGGATGGTTTCTCCCGTTCTCCATCCAGCTCACATGTATTGCGGCTGTTCTCCATATATTGCAAATAACTTCATGTAGTAGCTGGGTTGTTCTAGGGCATTTCTTTCAAGGTATGGGATGCGATTGGTACCTGGAAGACTGGCATTTCTTCTTTTCTGAAGATAGCTGTTTAACTCTGACAGACTGGGTGGTTTAGTGTTGAATGCATTGGTCGGCTTTGGTGGTCTCTTCATGCCCTTAGAGGGTGGTATTTGTAGTTGCGTTTTCTGTTACTGTAGATGCTTTGCATATCTGTGTGGATTTTGTCGAAAATGGTGCTGCTCTTTGCTGGCAGTTTTCCTTTCTTGTGATTTCAGCTCTAGTTTCCTTACTTTGTTGTGTAAATATACGAGCTTAAGGAAATCCTTTTTCAAATTAGCTGAGTGCACCTTGTTTCCATTTCTAAAGGGCTTGTTTGTATTTGGCAGCTTGGTGTCTTTCTTCGAATGCCGTAGTTTTTGTTGTTGACTTGAGCATTGCTGCTTCTTATCATTCTTTTTTGGAGGCTGCTGGTTTAACTCCAATCTGTCTACGAGTCGCTTAGACATGATTTTCCAGACTTGGTAATTGCTCATTGTGGATATCGCCTATTTCAGTTGGTAATTTTTCATAAAGCTGCTCATCAAGGGATTTCCAGATTGAGTCTTCAGATGGCTTCGGCAGATTTACGTAATCCTTGACCAAAACCATAAGTTGCAGGTAGTTTATATTTCCATAACCATACCTTAAGTTGTAGGTAGTACAAACTATGACTTTTTAAATCTTATAACAAGACAGACATTTTGGTTACCTTTTTAAAACAATCCAAGCATTTAAAATTTTGGCCCCTGTATTATGGATTTACCACCCTCCTGGATTCTGCCCCCACTTACATGAGGTGTACCCTCCTTATTTTTTCTTAAACCTTCGTAGAAGATCAATCCCCTGAGAAATTATCCCATGCCCTCCACGGTCACAGAATTGCTCCATTGTTTTTATTTTTGATTTTAGTGATCGATTAAAGTTGACCTTGCTCTTGGATGTAACATTTAACCACCTCTTGAGAACAAAGTAATGATTCTCATTAATAACTTCCCCTTGTTATATACTGTCTGCCCAAACAAAAGTATAGCAGCAGTATGGAAATACATACATGTACACTTACTGCACTCCAAAATCTGATAATTTGTCCCTAATTCCTGTTTAATGCTACAAGTAAAAAAACTTCATTTTACAGTGGGCTAAATTGAAAACAACTCCTAATTAATTAATACTAAACAGTAAATCTGGTTTAGTCTGCATATGCATTACTCCTAGGAGATTTCGCCATGAAAAAGGAAACTACAGCAACCTCTTGCATTTTATGGCTGGGGTTTGGCACATCAAAGTTTGCAATCTACATATTTTGTCCTTTTTGCAGAAAAACCTATTTTGGTGTTAAAATTTCTTTTATTTCTATTGTTTTTCTTTCCCTCCCTTTCTTCCATAAAGGAAATTTTTACTTAAGAATTTGAAGGCTGGAAACTATAGCTTTGATATGTGTTTTTACCTGTATTACAAAATCAAACAAAAACCCTAAATTTTTTACCCAAAGTTGTCCTGTTATAATGCGTCGTTAACCCATGTGTATTTGGTGTTTTCAGAGTCTTGTAAAACTTCAGTTCCAACATTGAAGTATTTTGTTGTTGTTTATCGTTTCTGTAATTGGTTTTCCAGACTTACCAATGCAAAGACTCTATTAGTTTTTCTTCTGGTACCGTTAAATAATTTGATGGTTTGTGGGGCGATTTAGTAATATTGCCGAGTTAGAAATGTTGTTTTCCAATATATACCAGATTTTTAAATATAAAAACCTTTTTTATTTGCCATTGATTCCCTTCAAAACAGTTTAATAAAGGTGATGATGAATAGCTGTTAGGAAAATAAATGCACATTTTTTATATTTCGTTTTTTTTCAAAAGCTAACAGCCCGTCTGTAGTTTAAGTCGGCTTTGATAACGTAAACCGAAATGTTATAAATTCATGCCATTCCAGGGATCCTAAATAAATCGGAATTTTCGGACATTCGATCAAACGAAGGTAGAGGCCATACTGCATGAAAATATGTGACTCAGGGATCACCAGTCGTAACGTGGCGCTGTCTGCTACGTTCCATTTTTCCCGGTCAACGTCACACTGCACTAAATAGTATTAGGTTGACTCATCAAAAATGGTGGCGCTATTACTAACGCCCTTGCTAATCGTCTATGAATTTGGTACAGTTTTCACCTTTTCAAACCTGCCTGACCACTCCCCCTCTCAATTGCTGATTCGTATTGACTGTCCCCGGGTGAATGCATTGGAATGATGTGAAGTAAAACAAGAGTAAAAAAATGCCTATCAAACACATAGGCTGTCTACTCATCAGAATGCCTTGCCGATGCTTAGCCATTTTTTGGTCCTCATTTCGCTGAGCCAATTCACGGTGCCAAAATCCTCAAAACATCTTAATTTTGTTGGAGGGAAACCAAACTTCAATTTCAATTAACGGGCTTTAGTTTTTTGGCAGCCTAGGTCTTCCATTGGATTTTTTTTCTCTGGCCTAAAGTAAAACGAATAGACATTCCAAAATGCACATGCTATTTTCTAATAATGGGTTCCCATTTTCGTCCTCCTGCTATCACTTCAGGTAAAAAATTAATGATGCATTTTGTGGGGCAATTTTTACAAGAAGGCGGGATTGGCGGCACAGCCTATGGGAATCACCAGTCCTCAAATCGGCTGCCCATGTTGCCAGTAAGGGCGAGTTGTTTTGAATCGCTTGCTATTCGATAAAAGGAGTTAAGCAGGTAAAAATGTTGTGTTTTGATTTATTACCATTCTTTAAATTGAGTTTCCAGTACATATTTGAAAAAAAAAAAAATCTCCGACCTACCGATCCTACTCTTTGTCGGGATCCTCTATGGACAAACAAAAATTTTTTTTTTTGCCTTAGTGGGACCCACTGAATTGACGGTTGTAGTGTTGGCAAGAATAATCTCCAGATAATTTTTTTAATATTTATGAACTAAAAATTGCATGTTTCATTATGAACACACTTATAAAGCTGTCTTTAAATAAGGACCTATTAATTTAGGCTTTGAAACTTAGTGGTACATTTTTTACATTTACATATTTAAAAGTCAAACTCTGGCATAATACCTTTGACCATAGGTTTGTCCCCTTTCTTCAAAGATCCTGCCTTGTTATGCTGGGGTGAATCCTGGTTCCCCCACATTATTATAGTCACCTCAAGTAATCAAATAATCTGATACCCCTAAAAAAACAATCAATGAAAAAATTTTGACCATGATCAGTTCATTCCTGACAAACATGGTGTTACATTGCACCTTTCGAGTGTTTTGAGTACCAATACAAACTAGAATTGTGCAGTTCTCAGCTTTCGTGCTCGCTATATTCTAAGAAATGTCCCCTGTGGTCTACCATTCATAACAATATGCAAAAAATGAGTCCATTAATATGCAATGTTTACCCATCAGCCAACTTTGCAACAATGAGAACTTTGGTAAACTAATATAACTGGTATTTTCGGTGAAGCTCTTTAAAGGGTGCTTGTTTTCCCGATTTTACCTTTTTTGTGTTCTCACCTTGTATGAGAGCCCTGGCATTGCACATACACCCCATCCAGTACCTTGGGGAAACAAAATTGGGCGGTTTTTTGATGGAAGACGCAATATGTATGTTGCAAAGCCCTTATTCAATATTCTGTGCTAAATATTGATGGTTTAACCACTAAACGCGTTTTTTTTTTTTTGTTTATATCTTGTGGAATGAATGGATTTTTGAGAGCTCAAATTTTCAGGAACGACAATGAGAAAAATAACGGCCCTTCGTCTGATATCAAATCGTCTACTTCCCCGGGTTTAACTTCAGGGGGTCCCCAAACACGATCGGAACACACACCTTTAGTAACTCAAGGGTAATATTCATGTAACTCACTCAATGTGTTTAATTTCAAAAACATTTAATGGATAGTTAGAAAGTATGGTTGGAAAATATTTTGGAAAACAATGTTGCAGCACCACCCCCACCGTTGCCATGGTTACGTAATTATAGTTATAAATATTATTTTTTTCAAAAACTCTCTTACCTAACCGTAGGGGCTTAGAGCCATGTTGAAAGTTCCCCATTTTTAAAGCATTTATTGAGTAACCCAGGATTTGACCTCAGAAAAAATCATAAAATACTGTTCTTCTGTGTTAAAAATTTTTAAATTAACAAACATCATTTTATCATAAAATGTCAACCTAATTTAATTATGCGTGTTGCAATTACGCATCCATGGGTATAAACATTTTTTTTCTAAATGTACACAAATCATTCTACAATGGTGTAAAGCTTAAAAAAAGATAACCAAATAAGTTGACTGTAAGGCCATCAACTTCACCCATCAACCCTCCCCTGCACTCTCCGTCCTACCCAATCAATCACAATTGCAAAAATCATTGGCGAAAGTACAGAACCTTTTGAGCAACACCCACCTTCACCTCAACTCCCCAGTACAACCCCGACCCCACTTCCAAATCCATCTCCGCTCCCTCACACAAACTCTCATTGCTTTGCCCCACCACCACCTCTTGGCAATCTCTCTTTCCCTCCTCAATGCCCACTCCATCACCTTCCTCGATACCCTATCAAAATGCCTTCTTCCCCAAGTCCTAACAAACACATATACAACTTTTTTCCCTTTAGCCCTCGGTAATTCCTCTTGCAACCTCCTCAATATAAACACTGCCATCTATCGTTAGTAACGTCAAGCCACTTTGAAAAGGGCTCTAGGTTTTCGACTTAGGGGTAGGTGGTCGAGTAGACAAATGCCAATGGTACCAGATGTTAGGGACATATGTGTGGATCAAATCCCTGGGTGCATGTAGAAATCAGAAGTGGTGCAATTCTTTTTCATGGGCCAAAAAAGGTCAAAATTGACCCAAATTAGGTAAAAATCATAGAATGGGGATTTCTTTATTCCAACTTCATATTGAAATGTAATACTATTTAATTCCCCCACTATATAGCTGTAGATTCAAGAAGAATTTGAATGTTGGAATCTGGGGCTAATTTTGACCCAAGAAAGGACCAAAAAGAAGTCAAAATTGACCCAAATAAGGTAAAAATCATAGAAGGGTGATTCCAACTTCATATTAATGTAATAGTATTTAATTTTCCCCACCATATAGCTGTAGATTCAAGAAGAATTTGAATGTTGGAATCGGGTTATTTTTGGCCAGAAAGGGCCAAAAAGGGGTCCAAATTGACCCAAATATGGCAAAAATCATAGAATGGTGATGTATTTATTCCATCTTAATTTTAAAATGCAAAAGTAGTTCATTTGCCCCACTATATAGCTGTAGATTGAAGAAGAATTTGAATGTTAGAATCTGGGGTTATTTTTTACCCCAGAAAGGGCCAAAAAGGGATCAAATTTGACCCAAATTAGGTAAAAACCATAGAATGGTGATTTATTTATTCCGACTTCATATTGAAATGTAATACTATATAAAGCAATAATGGCACATTTTTGAAGAGCGCCCCCAATTTTCAAAATTTGATATTTTGGCACACTTACGTTGGTGATTGTCTAGGAAACTATACCTGCGAACGAGAATGCTAAAAAATGCGTATTTATCATAAAATAAACGATTTTGTAATAAGAATTTGCATCCCACTATCAGTGATTTATCCAAAAAGAGTAAAATATTTGAAATTTGCAGGAATAGTGGTAAACAATGCAGGAATAGCTGTAGAATTCTCATAAGTACTTTTTTTCAATTGAAGAAAATTAACAAAAAGGAAAACAGCAGTATTTCACAATACGAATCTCATTGCGTTTACTGTTGTAGTAAGTGTCCGAAGGGACAGTATTAATGACTAAAAATTTCCGATTTCCTTCATCTTATTAGGTTGCTTCCTGGTCCCATACTTTGACGGGTTTTGTTAGGATAATACCTAGTACTGTTAGCAAACATCCAAAAATCTGATTTTTGATGATTTTTTTTTCGATTTTCTGTCGGTTTATCAATCCCTGATAGTGCCTTTATTATCGGATCCTGATAATAATTAATTCAATTACACATTTCTTTGTTTGTGAGACCACAAACAATTTTCGAGGCTAACCATTCATTCTGTTATATACGTCTCGTAGACTCTAAGGTCAGAAATACCTTCAAACCAAATAAATGACCTTGTGACAAATGATCTAAATTAATATAAAGACACTCACAGTTTTTAATGATCTTTACTTGAAGTTGGTTCAAGAATTTGGTATGTTCAAACAGTAATAAATTGAAATTACAACAATTACAAACACACTATTTATAACTGATACTTAATGTTCAATGGGCGTGCAGTCAACGATGATATGTCCTCTCAGCGAAGACACTCCCAAAATGACAGCGCACAAATTCATACAAAAACTCAGGTAATAATTCCAAGGAATCTTCTCAGATCCTGAAGGGAATCTTGTCCAGCAGTTTCAAGACGACGGTGCGTCCTCGACGACAATGGTTCCACAATAATAAAACCGGTAAATACCCCCTCATCTGTTGCTATTCCTCATATAGGACCACAAACATGGAATCCCAATTTTGATGCCAAACTGAAGCTCTTTGGCTTAAAGACGACAGCAGACAATTGAGCTATCAAGCTCCGGCGGCATCCAAATATAAATCCTGGCACTAGATGTAAAACTAAATCTAACCATTACTTGTAGATTAAAACTAGCGATAATTATACTGTATAGCTCCAGAGCTTCTAGTTTCATTCAGCTCCTCTGAAAAAATTTTCAACTGCCTGGCCATCGAGCCGTCCAGTGATGTCATTTAACTACTCACAGATCGATTCCCCTTTCTAACACTATTACATTACATCATCCTTATGCAATAAACATAAACCTTACCTAGCTGACCTAGCTGACCAATCGGAATTCATCAACCGAATTACCCTCACTTCATTATAAACAACTCTGTGGGGAATTCCATAGGTTCTGCAATATTTTTGATCGCAAAACAAAACAAGTTTCAAGTTGAGCATCCTTGGGGAATGCCCCACTTCCCTATTGTGCAATCTAAAACATGTGATCACTAGCAAACAACTCTTGGGAATCCCCCCTTTTCTCTCTTTTATAGGAAACAAAGTGCTTTTCCCGTGAGAAATCTTTTCCTCAAATAAAATTGAGAAAAATAATATGTTTAAAAGTTAATCAGAAAAAGGAGGCCATATAACAAATCGGTATGGGTTTATCTACTTAGCAGTTTAACCAATGCACCGTGTACAAATCCAATCTACATCTCATTTTTTTGAAAAGTGGGGGGCTCGCTCTCCATCTTCGAAAATGTGCTAAGAGTGCCTTTAAGTTCCCCCTATATACTTAGAGCATGAAAAATGAATGTTAGAAGCGGGGTTTTTTTGACCCCAGAAAGGGCCAAAAGGGATCAAACATGACCCCTAACTTTAGGTTAAAAATCATAGAATGGTGAATTTATTTATTCCGGCCTTCCGGCTCTCATATTGAACTGTAAATATACTTATTGAATTCCCCCACTATAGAGCTGTATAATTCATAAGACATTTGAACGTTGGAATCTGGGGTCTGAAAGTCAGCCCCCATAAATCCTGTTGCGCGCAACCATATTAATGGACTGGTTAATCCGTGTTGGACCCCATTTCTTAGTTGTCACCTTCGAGGTAACTTACATCATTTTACCGTTCAAGTGTACACCAACCGCCTACGTAGCGCTACAGAGTACAGTGTCATGAACAGTCCTCACGAAATCATGGGTAAGTATCTGCACCTGAATTTGAATTAATCACGACCCTTTTTATTCAAGTCCAAAGAAAACAAACATAAAAAGTCCGATATGCCAACAAACGCCTAGACGCAGTCACCGTCCCCGGTTACCGTCCATTCTCAGGCCAGTTTTTTTTTATTGAGTTTCGTACCCTGGTCCAAACAATAGTTTACAATACGTAAAATGCTGGATAAATTCACTGAACTGTACATTTACTAAAAGTTATCTTTAGAGGTAGGATCATGTGGCGAAACTATTACGAAAGTACGATGCGATTGTCAACACAAAGCTGCGACAACCGGCTTGTGACGTAGTCATGTTAAGTAGTCTGTATTGCTCCGCTGTTCTAATCATGAGCCTGCCGCTAGCGGACATTGCACCCAATTCCTATTCGCATCAATCATACGTTATAAATGCCCTACAAGTGGAAACAGTTGGTTTTGGCGGTTTCAAGAAATTTCTCAGATTGATATAATATGGAAAATACTCGTTACAAACTTTGCGCATAGCAATCGAGAACCATTTCTTAACGTTCATATACTATCCTTTAGAAATTGAGGCCGCTAGACCTTAAGCGCAGCTCTCCTAATTCTACAAGGAACGTTTGTGTGTGGAAGTATTATTAAGGATGTTTATTGCTATGAGCGGTTCCCCGGCCGGCACGGAAAAACGAACTTGTCAGCGAAAAGGTACTTGGGAGGTCTTCAACACTAGAACAGCCCGACATCTTCTACAAGTCCAAAAGGGAGGCCCAGCCCTAAATAACAATGCCTGAATCCCGGTCGGAATGCTTTTGAATTGTGTCCAAAACAACATGCTAGATCAAACACTGTAAATTCTGTCAGGGGATGTGAACACCTGCTTTTCTGTTCAGAAATTGCCACAAACACTGCACCTCCCCCCCCCCGGAACTCTTCCTGTTCTGTTTTTACTGTTTTTGTACCGAATGTAACAATCCAAATTTTTTTCAACCTGGAAGTGTTTCAGTAAGGGTCCTTTCATTAATGTCAATTTTTATTATGCCATTAGTCCCCTTTAAGGCAGGATTTCAATAATCAATTTGCCAATTCCGAGCCCAGTTCGCTCATGGGGGTGGGGTGTGGGGGTGGAACAACCACCCCCGCCCCAGCGATCCTCAAAAATAAGAGAAAAGAAAAAGGAAAAAAGGAGAAGAGAAAAAGAAGAGAGAGAAAGAGAAGAGAAAAGAGAGAAAAGAAGGGAGAAAGGAAACCCAAAGAGAATGGCATCAGAATGCATCAAGAATTGAACTCCAGACTGTAGCAATATCCAAATATCAACAAATATTAAAATGCTTTCCCTCAAGCCAACTAGTTTGTTTTCAATGGGCATCCAACGGTAAATCATGAATTGTTAATGTGCCAACAGTACTTGTGAAAAAATGGGTAAAATAAATTGGCAGCGCATAGTAAAACGCGAGGGAGCCATGGGTCACTCCCCCAATAGTTTGGTCTACCAGTGTTAGGGAATTTTCAGTCAGGGACTGAAGTGGTCAAGAACAGAAAATGGTAGGGATTCGTTCCCTTACTCCCAGCTCATGCATACACTTACAGTCTACTGGCCATCGGTTTGGGTTAAGTGCCCATTCTTTTCCTTTGAATTAATTACCATACTTTACCCTCAGAAATCCCTGTACTAGCTAAACCAGAGTCTGGGCTTCGCCCCTGCACCCCGGTAGGATTCTGCTCTTTGCCCACACCCTTTAGAGACATGGCGCTCCTATATGTAGTTACCCTTCACAGTACAAGCTTATACTGCCCGTCTCAGTGAGCAAAGTTTAGAAACTTATCTTTCTTTGAATTGATTAATATTTCCCACTCAAAAAGTGGTCATCTTGAAGGTTTCTGAATAACTCAAATAATGACTATTTCCGGGGGCTTCTCCCCTGGACCCCCGGCAGGGCTTCGGCTTCCTACATATCCCACCTGTTAAAGACATTACACTGGCATTTTTCAACAGTAAAGAATTAGCCGTAGTTTAATTGGTACCAAATATCTCAAGCTGCATTTTATTCAATGTGGTAACTCGCTGGTAGACCTATCCATGATTTAAAATTGCTAAATGTGACGCTTTTGGACGGACACACACTCCCCAAAATGTCCGTCCAATATGTCCACATGAGCAATATTTTAAATCATGGATATGTCTTACCAGATTTAATAAAATGCAGATTGAGATATTTGTTACCAAACTACAGGCTAATACTTTACATCAATAATGTTTGCCTACTAATTTTTCTCTTTGATGAAGGAATCCCTGTCGAAGTTTACTTGCTAAGTTTACTTTTTTTTGACCGTCTCATAGTAATAACACTGTCCGTCCAAAAAATAGTAAACGTTAGCAACACATTTTTTTGCAAAAAATACACTGGGGGGCCACAGAGGACTGTGTTTAATGTGGATACCAGTTGAAACGAGCACATTGTATTTCAGATCTTTATTTCAGAGTTTCATCAAGGGGCCGTAATTATATTTTTTTATTAATAGGATGGGAGGGGGCCTTATTGCCTGTTCTAGCAGAATCTTGACAAATCAAACTCAATTCAAATGCACCGGTTATGACGTCTTAGACGTCCAAGGTCAGAAATACCTTCAAACACAAATATGAGCCTTGTTCACAAATGATCTAATTATAGTATAATAACATTTTAATGATCTTTACTACTGTGATTTGGTTCAAGAATTTGGTATGTCCCAAAACAAATTACATATACACCATTAGTTAAGATTACTTATGTTTATATTGTCCTGTGGTTGAAAGGCGTTGCAGTTCAACGATGATATGTCCTCACAGCGAAGACTCCAAATGAACAGCGCACAAGTTCATACAAAATTCCTCGGGTATTATATTCCAAGGGAATCTTCTCAGTCCTGAAGGTAATCTTGTCCCCGCGTTTCAGACACAAGTTAAATTTAAGTCCCCCCTCATGAGAATAATCCACAATAGATCATCCCAAGGTAATCAACCCCACGATGTCATCTGTCCACAATTGGAATCCTACTTTTGATTCCCAGCACTTTTTCGGCTTCAAAGACCGACAGTAAAATAATTACAGCCCTCTGCTCACATGGAATTATATATCCCGGCACTTTACAGGTCTGCGCCTCAAGGCAGAGTAAAACTAGCTATCTTCTAGTTACTTTTGTTTATACTAGTGGATGCTGGCCGAGAGCCTTCCAGTCACAGGTATTTTAACTACTCACAGATAGATTCCCCTCTAAAAATAATCAGGACATCATTCTTATGCATCAACATGACTTTGCACCATCAAATCAGATTTCACAATCTAATTACAGCAACTCATATAGAGAGACTTTGTGGGGGAATTCCAGATCTTGCAATGTTTGTTTGACTTTAAAGCATAAACAAGCCTTCTAAGTTTAGCATCCTGGGGAATGTCCCCCGTTCCCCTATTGTGGCAGCTAACAGTGACTTAGCAAACATAACTCTTGGGAACCCCTTTTTCTCTCTTTTATAGTAACAAAGTGCTTTCCCTGTGAGAAATCTTTCCTCAAAATACATTGAGAAAATAATATTTTTAAAAAGTTTAATAATCAGAAAAATGGAGGCCCTATACAATCATCCTCCCCCTTAAAAAAGAAAATTTGAATGATAAAGTTTCCAAAATCTGGCTTTATACCTTAAAAACCATTTTTGTGGTTAATTTTACATACATTTTACACAGTCAAATTTTGACACTTTTTATTATATTCTTTGCTTGCTGCCTCAAGTCCTATTACAATTTGTAAATTTTGTAATGAATAATTTCTTGAACAAATTTTAGGCAGCTCTGGACAAGGCAATCTGCCAAGACATAATCTTTATCCTTTGATGGTCTAATTTCCAGATTGTATTCTTGTAGGGTTAAACTCACCTGACAAGTCTTGATTTCTGTTTTTCATCGTGTGGATAAAAGTCAACGGTATGGTATCCTGTGTACACTCGAACTGGGGGGGGTGTGCACTGTTTGTACTCAAGTCACTTCAAATTTTGGCAAGACAGTAGCAATGCAGGCATCTTTCTCAATTGTTGAGTAGTTTTTTTCTGATGTTTGTCAACTTCTTAGAATAATAACTCAGATGATCTACAAAACCATTTTCATTTTCATCTATCTGCTTGCATGAGAACCCACCCAGCCTACATTCACGGCTGGCATCAACTGCCCACTTGAATTGTTTCTGAAAAGTCTGGCGCAATCAAACTGGCACGCATTCAATCAAAATAGCTTTGATTTCTCAACGCTTTTTGGCATTGCTCTGACCAGACAAATTTTGCGTTCCTTCTTTCTTTCTTTCATAGGTTTGTCAGCGTACACGCAATTTCTGAGAAATTGGGACAGTATTTTCTGTATCACCACCCACCATACCTACGATCATCTCATGAATCGCTTTTTGCTTTGTGGTTGGGGAATTTCTCAACTCAACAATTGCTTCCATCAACTTTTGCAGTGGATTGGCTCTAAGTTGCCTTGTCTACAACATGGGCCCTACGTAATGTGACATTTTGCAATGCACAATTCACTTTTCAGTTCACCAGATACACAGTTAAACCTGCCTGAGATAAATTTCTTCAAACAATGGATGGAGCGTCTCATGTGTTCTTCGCCAGGTTTCACACTGTACACAAGGAATCATCGACATAGGCGTTCACAACTTTCTATGTCTGCAACTACCTGTTCACTAATCTCTGAAATTGGCCGGCAGACTTGTTAACCACAATGCCATCGTTTTGTTTGGTATAAGGCATCGGGCGTACAAAAGGCTTAAATTTCCTTTGGCACGGTTAGTGAGGGGAACTTGCGGCCAATACCCCTTCAAAACAAATCAAATTTGCTAACAAATTTGGCATTTCCAACTCTAATCTATGCAATCATCATCCGAGGAATTCGATATGAGTCGGTTTTGGACAGAGTTTGACATTTCCGAAAATCTGTGACACAACGAAATGAACCATCAGGTTTTGGGAACCAGAATAATGGGAACTCCATCCTATTGATTTGCTCTACTATTTCCATTGTCTAACTGTATTCACCTCCTTCCTGATATGTTGCACTTGATTGGATTCACCCTATAAGGATGAGCTTGCCGTTACAGGCTGGAGTCCCCCTACATCATGTCATGGTTATGACAGGTGTCTCCTGGGTAATCATGAATATTTTTCCCACTCATGAATGTAACTCTTTCAATTCACCTTGTGGACTTTCTGGGAGATGACCTGTTTTCTTGTCTAAATGGCAAGTATGTCAGACTTTTGTCAATTGACACCATATTCATTTTCTGTGTTTACAGTGCTGTTTTTGTTCAAATTTCTAACTCTGTATGTCACCACTGTAACAACAAATCAAATCATAATGACATTACAACTGCAGGCTTTATTTCATCATCGTCTTTCATTATACGCTTTGAGCATATTTACGTGACATATGTCGACTTTTAAACGTCTACCTGGTGTTTTATCACATAGTCAAGGTCTCCCACATTGTTCTCAATCTCAATATGGTCCAGATATTGGCTTGCAAAATGCCCTTGTATTGAAAAAGTGACAAACCTTATCACCTGGCTTGAATACTCTGGTTCCTAGCTTCTTTGTCATACCATGTTTTCTTTTTGGCCTGACTTCTGTTTGAGATTTTTTTGGGCAATTTCTTTCTGTGGCCTTTGGATCCTGTGTCCTGATTGAGCCATAGTCTACCAAATTCACATCAGGATTTTCACCAACCACTTGTGCTTCAGTAGTTTTCAATGGTCCCCAACTTTGTGCCCAAACACCAACTCCAATGGACTAAATCCTAATGACTCTTGTACAAGCCTCCCTGGTGCAAATAACAGGAGATGAACTCCCATGCATCCCAATCCCTCTCAAATTCAAAACAATAGGTTTGATCATTGTCTTCAATGGTTTGGGGGTACCTTTCTAGGGCCCCCTGTGATTCTGGGTGATATGCTGAAGAACTGTACTACTGGGAAATTCCCACCTGGTCCCTAACTTGTTGGAAACAAACCTGACCTGAAATTGATCCTTGATCAGACTTAATTGATATTATGGAAGGCCTACTAGGGGAAAAACTTTGTTAGAGCTTTCCTATATTATGTGCCCTAATAATGTCCTTTTCTCAAGGTATAGCCTCATCAGGGATCTTGTGGAAGAACACATGATGGTCAGAAATACGCGAGTTCCTGACTTGGTCTTTTGGATTGTGTCCTACGCAATCTATTAAGACCCTACGAAATGGCTCATCAAATGCTGGTATTGGTTTGCAAGGGAGCAGTAGGAATTTTTCTGATTGGGCTTGCCACCATTTGACATGGTGACAGTCTTACACTACTCAGACAACGTCTTTTCTGAGTGTAGGCCACCGAAAAATGACTCCTAATTCCGTCATGTGTTTGTTCTCACACCTAAGTGTCCGCCATGGGACTATCATGGGCTTGCCTATCACTTTCCATATGTATACCTTTGCACTACCATTTGATGCACAAACCTTCATTTCTTCATCTCCATGCCGGGTGGTTCGCCAATTTTCTCATGAGGACACCATTTTTGCTTGTAAAACTACAGGAATTTGCTCGGCTTTCCTGTTGTCGACAATGCCTCGTCACTAATTTCCTAAGGGCTGGGTCGTTGTGCTGCTTATTTACCCAAGCCCCCTTGTCATGCTTAAGGTCTCCTTTACGTCCCTACTCTATCATGCTCAGCGCTGGATTTTCATTGTTGTACCAGCTGTCACTTGTTTTGGGCGCAGGGGCTGATTTTCACTAACAGGAATTTAGTCTCCCCTGAAGAGTGAAGATGACCTCCAAGTTCCTCAAATTGTTGAGAAAAGTATCCTCTAAAGTTGGGACCCACGTCATCCTCAACACTCGTCCATAATGTGTGAGTATTTTGACTCATCACCTGATCACGGTTTTTCTGTGAGGCTTTTTCTGGTCATTGACCTAGTTACTGCACAGCACATGCTGGAAAATGTCTATTTCCTCATCAAATTTATCCACTGTACAGGGCCACTGGGAAACTATGGGATCTGGGAAGTACTTTCACCCCTCCAATCATTCCCTAACAACAAGGATACCCCTTTAACTGGAGTTCTTGTCTAAACAAACAACACCAATCGTGACAGTTCCAGAAACCAAGTCTGATTTCAATTCATTTTGTGAAGAGGGACACTAATACACTCCATACCTCTCCCCTGAATCAATGCACTAGTTTCCTGTGGAACTCTCAATTCAATGGAAGTCCATCTTCCAATATCATGGACTGCCGCGCAGCATGTGTCCTGCATGATTCTAATGGGTTTTGGATCTAAACTATCATCTGAACGTGACACAAATCCCTCCAAAACAATAGGCTTAAAGTCATCCCTACTTTTTCTGTGTCAATTCCCTTTTCGTGGATTTTCTTGTTTCTGAACAGTAGAATGAACTTTTGACCTCAAAGTTACTGCACAACCTATTGGTTTTGACTCACTTGGCCCCTCCTTTTTGGGTGGATAGCCTGTATCTCCCAACACCGTGGACTTTGTATGTCCTTGCTTCTTACAGTTGAGTGCATGTGAACTGGGATTTGGGTCCCAGCCAGGTTTCTGATGAGCACCATTACTTCGTACTACTACCTCCATTTTTCATGGGAACCGACTGGGAGGTCCCTCCTGAGTGCTAAACCATGAGACGCTTTGTTAAACCCCGCTTCTTGTTTGTATTTGTTGTACCTAGTAAATTCTTGGCTGGGCCGACTAGTATGACTTAAGTTGTGCGTCAACTGCATAATCGTCGGCCTTTACGGCTGTCTCACGCAAACTGTCAATTTGTTTTATCCAGATGTGGTTTGATATCTGGATGTAAGAACTGTTTGAACTCTTCAACTAAAATCAACTCCCTAAGTTTGACCAAAATTTTTTGCTGACTTCTTTTGAGAGAACCAGCGATCAACCTTTGTGTTGGTCCTTTACACGGGCAACGTCAACATGGGTCTGGTCATCCTTTTCTGACAAGACCTGAATTTTTGGTCTATATGCCTCTGGCAACCAATTCATATCTTTGAGCACTGCTGCCTTTACCTCGTCTAATCACGACACTACATCTTCTAATGACATGGCCGAATATATTCGCGGGTCTTACCACTGACCCCTGGACTGTAGCAACAAGGTCCAAGACTCCTTGGGCCATTCAAGCTATAGATGGCAATTTTTTCTCTCTCCTCAAAGTGTAAGAAGTATTTGTCAACGTCTGTTCCTGAAATTTTGGAACCAGGCGAAAATTTTTCGTCGCATCAAAACCAGAGGGCTTGGAAGAGTCTGATGAGCTATCCTGTTGTTTTAATTTTTCTAACTCCAACTGAGCTTCAAGCTCTTTTTGTTTCCTCTCATTCTGCAATTTTTTTCCTTTTCCCTTCTTTTTTCCTTCTCAATTGCACATTCTATCTCTTCTTGGTCTCAATTCATTTTGCATTTTTATTTGCCAATTCCTTTTCCTTTTGTTGCATTGCTGCAATTTGTTCTTTTCAATTCAATTTCCTTCTCTTTGTTCCATCTCCATCTTTTTCATTCTATTTCTAATTCCTTTTGAATTTTCAAGTTTCTTTAAACTTTGAATGCATCACTTTTTTGCACCCTGTCCTTCCACAGAATTTCGTCTATCCTAGCCAAATATGAACTATTCCCAACATCTTCCTGGACAAACATTTCAATCAAGTAATTTGTGATGCCTTGGTTTCTCATAGCATGTTTTTGCCTCAAGTCCTAAATGCTTGGCTAGTTTCAATTAACTCAGGCTTCTTTCCTCAGCTCATCAAACTAACTTCTCCCAATTATTTGCCCTATGAACACTGCTGGATCAAACTCCATTGTGATTGTACTCTACAACACAACTATACTAACTTGAACCAAACTAAATGGTAGTACATGTAATACACATAAAATTTTGGTATGCCAAAATTGTGCACAATGTTTACATATTATAACCTTGTTTTGGTGTATAAATTCTGAAAAAAGGCTTCAAAGTTCTCTCAATTCATTCCCCCAGGACAGCCCCCATTCTGTTATGACGTCTCGTAGACGTCCAAGGTCAGAAATACCGTTCAAACACAATCAATAAGCCTGTGCAACAACTGATCTAAATTAATATATAATAAACAGTTTTTAATGATCTTTACTTGATTGGTTCAAGAATTTTTTGGTATGTCCAAAACAAAATTGACATACACAATTAGTTAAGATTACGTATGGGTTTCACTAGTGCCCTGTGTTGAAAGCCGTGCAGTTCAACGATGATATGTCCTCACAGCGAAGACTCCAAAATTACAGCGCCAAGTTCATACAAAAAACCCTCAGTTTATATTCCAAGGGAATCTCTCAGTCCTGAAGAACTCTTGTCCAGCGTTTTTCAAGACGACAAGGTAAATTAAGTCCCTCTATGATAATAAATCCCACATCATAAACAACAAAAAAAAAATCAGTCCAGAGAATCACCACGATTCTATCTGTCCACATTTTTGAATCCTATTTTGATTTCCCGCACTTTCGGCTTCAAAGACGGACAGTAAGAATAAATTAGCAAGCAACTCTGCTCCACATGGAATTATATACCTGGGCCCTTTACGGTCCTGCTCCTCAAGGCAGAGTAAAACTAGCTATCTTCTAGCTACTTGTTTTATACTAGTGGATGCTGGCCGAGAGTCTCCTTCCAGTCATAGTATTTAACTACTCACGGATCGATTCCCTTTCTAACAATAATATTACATCATTCTTTTGCATAAACATGACCTTGCACCCGCAAATCAGATTCCACATCTAAATTACAATCACTTCATATATATAACTTTGTGGGGAATTCCCCCAGATCTTTGCAATTTTTTTGATCTTTTAAGCTAAACAAGCTTCTAGAGTTTAGCAATCCTTGGGGAAATTCCCCATTTTCCCCCTAATTGGGCAATCTAAACAGGTGCACTTAGCAAAACCCTCTTGGGAATCCCCGTTTTTCCTTGCTCTCTTTATTATTAAACAAAGTGCTTTTTCCCGTGAGAAATCTTTTCCTTTCTCAAATGAAAATTGGAAAATAATATTTTTAAAAGTTTACTTAATCAGAAAATGGAGGCCATCTAACAACGCGAGGATCAAGTAAATTATACAACCCGAGAAAGTAAATTAGTAAATATTATATAGAAGCTCGGGAAACTGGCGAGCACAGAACTAATAAAGACGAAAAAATACACGGTCTCGAACCGGGCCCTTCGCTTTTCTAGGCGGGAATATCCACTGGGCCACAGAGGCCTGTTGTTAATGGTGGATACCAGTGCACGAGCACTAATGTATTTCAGTCTTTATTTCAGAGTTTTCAATCGGCCGTAATTATATTTTTTATATTATAGGATGGTAGGGCCTTATATGCATATTCTAGCAGAAATCTATGCGAAGGCGAAACTCAATTCAAATGCACGCAAGGATCAAGTAAAATGATAACCCCGAGAAAGCAAATTAGTAAATAGTTAATAGAATATTATAAAGAAATAAAGACTGCAATAACATTAGTGCTCTCGGTCACTGTAAATCCCACATTAAAGCATTCCTCTGTGGCCCATGGTATTTCTCACGCCTAAGAATCGCAGAAGGCTCCGGTTCGAGACCGTGTATTTTTCGTCTTTATTTATTCTGGGCTCGGCCAGTTTCTCCCGAGCTTCTAATTAATATTTCTAATTTACTTACTTTCTTCGGGTTGTATATTTACTTGATCCTCGTGCATTGAATTGAGTTTCGCTTCGTCATAGATTCTGCTAGAATCATGCATAAAGGCCCTCCCATCCAGAATATAAAAAAGTTATTTTATATTGTTGATTTCAAATCCATACAACATTTTGTTGATTTAAAACTTCTGTTATTTATAAATGATTTTCTTTTGATTTGTCTACTTATTGATCAACTGTTTAAGTATTATTCTCTGAATCAATATTTGGGATTTGCTTATCATTTGCATGTTTAAAAGAGTTATTTTGGCTAAATAAGTTAAAATCGTACAGAGTCATTGATCTGACGTTCAGTCATATTTAGACGTTTTTATCAAGAGTAAATTTTAATTGTCCCCAGGCTTTGAATCAGTTGAATGAACGAGAGATCTGTTTCAACCATGAATTAAAATTCTGTTTGTTTCCAAAGACGGAACCCAAAAGTTATTTCTTTGGTCCGGGTGTAATTTTTATTTTGTGTTTGTTTTGGAGACGGGGAATCCCTTCATGGATTCCCTTGAAGAACTCTCTTCCCTAGGGTCAAGTCGACATAAGCCCGTCGCCGACTTAACCCACGGTACGTGGACACTTTATCCAACAATTGTGGCACAGAAAAGAGCACAGTTCGGTGGGCCGTGCTTTCAAGTCAAGGACCAAAGTAATATCAACCTTATATTCGGTGGAGTCCTTCCATGTCCAAGTAGAGGTAGCAGATCACTCACCTACTCTGATATGCTATTCAGCAGAGATACCAGCTTTACTTTTAAGTGGGCGGCCCAATGCATGATAAAGATCTTTTTGCAAAGAAGTACGCTACGGATTTCGACAAAATTCCGAAAGATGATGAATTGTTCACATTTGCCAGTATGTCAATCGTTTCGTCGTCAATCCAAATCTATGTGGTTGCCAGCTGACGAAATGCAAACATATTCCCAGTTGCTTCTCAAAACATTAGATAATTGCCTAAATGGCCCAATTTAAGCTTTTTAATTCCCACTCTTTTGGGGTCTATTTTGGACCTTCTTTTTGGCCCTTTTCCTAGGGTCATTTTTGGAGTCCACTCGCTAATAGCCTAGTCCACGGGATCCACAGATTTTACCGGAAGTGATCAGAATTTACTTTTGGTGTCTGTAGTAAGGTACTATTTGTCTCATTTACACTGTGAAAGCGTAGGACTTAAAATATTTAACTTAGATATTATGAGTGAAAAAGTGTTTAATTTATTATTTTTACACAGCATTCTAGGAGGCTTCATAAATCACGTTTTTAGCCCTCATATTAAAACTGGTTGAAATGATATGGGCACGATATTTAACAGATGGGTATATTGGAGTCAAGGCGATTCAATGAAGATGAAACTATTAAATTGGACTATTATTGCTCTTTTGGGGTGTATCTTGACCCAAAATGTCAAAATTTATATTTTAATCTACTACCGATATATTAATAGAAATGAGGTTTCATTTTAGAAGTTTAAAAATGCATATAAGTGGAATGATTACCTTGCCATTTTAAACTTTTACCGCCTCATATTTTGGGTCATTTTTGACCTTTTTTTGCCTTTTCTGGGTCAATTTTGACCCCAGATTCCAATATTAAAATTCTTCTTGAATCTACTGCTATAGAGTGAAGAAAATGAAATACTACTGCGTTTTAATATAAAGTTGGAATAAATAAATCATCATTCTATGATTTTTACCTTATTTGTGTCAATTTCAAGCCCTTTTTTACCCTTTCTGGGGTCAATTTTGACCCCAGATTCCAACATTCAAATTCTTCTTGAATCCACGGCTATAGAGCCAGGAAAATTAAATACTATTACATTTTAATATGAAGTTGGAATAAATACATCACCATTCTACAATTTTTACCTTATTTGGGTCAATTTTGACCTTTTTTGGCCCATAAAAAAATTGCACCACTTCTGATTTCTACATCCACCCAGGCGATGATCCCCACATATGTACCTAACATGTGGTAGCAATGAAATTTTTCTACTCTTCCACCTACCCCTTGGTGCCCAAAACTGGTCCGGGCTGACGTAGATGTACCCGCCCTGGCATAAACCAAATGCATTATCATCAACAGTTCCACTATGCTCCGAAATCCTATTCTCTAGAAGACTCTCTACAATGTATGGCTGCCTCTAGAGAAACTTCACACCCCTATTTATCCCACAAACTCATCACCTTTCCCTTTAGATATTGGAACTACCCCACTCACTGCCCACTCTTCCGGATCCCTCCTCATCTAACAATTCTGACACAACACATCACACCAATCTCTCATCGACTCGCAACTACTCCTTCAGCCACTTCACTCCTCTGAGGGTCCAGCTGCTTTCCTTTTTTCATTCATCTTATTGCCCTTCAACCAATTCTCAAGATGACCCCACTCAACTTGCACTGACTAATCAGCCTCTACCTTCTGATCCACTCTTCATGTTCTCTCCCAATGCTCTTTCCGATTCTACCTAATCTCTATACTGAAATTAACTTTCCACCATTCTCTATACATCTTCTCCCTTAGAACATCCTTCCAACCGTTTTCCTTGCCTTCACTATTGGCAGGCAGCAGAGGTCACTATATTATCACTACTGCGATAATTTGGCCAATTTGATTTTTCACTTTCATGTGTTCAAGGGACATCACGAGGAATACGTTCAACTGTCGCCCGGAATTTCAGTGTCAGTATTTCGTCACTGTGGGGCGCTTTCAAAATGGCCGCCAAAAGCATAGAAAACGAATAATAAAAGCGTATGGTTTACCACAAATCATCAAATAGGGTCATAGTTCTTGGAAATAATTGTTGGTAAAGGGACCGCTAAAATGTTTTAAAAACCCCAAAACGTGTGTTCAGGAATGATAGAGGGTTTTTTCAAAATGGCCGCAAATAATAGACAATTTCTTGGAAATCATATTGTTTACCAAAATGCCAGTACTAGGTCGTGGTTTGGGATATTTTGGCATAGTGACCTAGTGAACTCTAGAATGTTTAAAAAAACAATACACGTCGCGGTTCTCGAACCGCTAAATCCCCCTGGCGGGATGCGGTTTCCAAGATTTTAAGTAGTCAGCTGCAAATACCCCCTTAAACCCAATACAATCCCTCACACCATAAAACCCCCTTAATTAAACTGGGCAACCCCTGAAAATGTGCAAAACACCTAACCAAACAAGCCCCCTTAAGCCCAGACAACCCTTAAACGGACAACCCCTTTAAACCCGGAACAAACCCACCTTAAACCCCAACAATCCCCCTTAAGCCCAGACAACCCCCCTTTTAATATTCAACCCGGACAACCCCTTTAACCAGACAACCACTTAAACCACCAACAAAATACCCCTTAAACCCCAACAACCCCCAGTAAAGCTGGAAAACCCCCCTTAAACCAGGGACCACCCTACTTAACTGCCAGACACACCACAGACTATCCCTTAAAACCGGACAACCCCTTTAAACTCAGTGCAACCACCTTAAACCACAAACAAGCCCCCAAGCCAGACTTAAACCCCCCATTAACCCGGACAACCATTTAAACCCGGACAACCCAACTTAAACCCCAACAACTCCCCCTTGACATCTAAGTCCCAGACAACCCCCCTTTAACCCGGGAACAACACCCTTTAAACCCAGAAACCCACCTATCTTAATACCTCAACAATCCCCCTTAAACCCACAACCCCTAAAGCTGACAACCCCTTAAACACAGACAACCCCCCTTAACGCCGGACAACCCACCTAAACATACATCAGCCGCGAGAGGAATGATTACACCCCTCCATCAGATTTCATCACAATAGACTTCTGGACTTCGTCAGAGAGTTGTTCACAATTTTTGGGTGAAATGACCCCAGAATTTTAGCCATAATATGCAATTAGCTATTTATTAGCATCTAATGCGCCACAAACCTAATCCAACGCTTAGAGTACATGATCCCACCCCTCCACCAGTTTCATCAAAATCGGATGATTTATCTTCAGATAGTTTGTTCCAAGCTTTTGGGTAAAAATACCCCAAATTAAACTCATTAATTATGCAAAATTCAGGTACCTAATTGCATAGAACACGCCATAATTAATCAGTATGAAGTGGCATGCAGTCCCGATCCCACCCACAGTTACATCACCATAACCCTATGGGTCTCATGTTATCGGTTCACAAGGATATGTGTTGGAAAATACCAGCAATTAACTCATTATTATGCAATTAGGTACCTAATTAGCATATGCCCACGCCCAGAATTAATCAGATGCAAGGGCCATGGCAGTCGATCCCACCCACCAAGTTACATCAAATTACCCTTAGGGGTTCATGTTATGCGTTCACAAGATTGTGTTGGACGCCGCCGCCGACGCATGACTGATCGGAGCCAACCCCCTTCTGCTTTTCACAAGCCCGGGGCTGATAAAAACAGTGTACCATAACCCTTATGGGTCGCAGGTTATGGCGTTCACAAGATTGGTGGACGCGCACGATCGCCGACGCCGCCTTGACTGATAGCATAATCCCCCTTCTGCTTTTCAAGCCAGGGGGAGTCATAAAAACAGGGTGTTCAGGAAATGATGAAGGTGGTTTGTTTCACAAATGGCCACCACCGAAGATAGAAAAGTACAAGCAGAACTGTTTGCCGCAAACATTTCTTACTAAGTTAGTTCGCGATGATTTAGGCGGCAAGTGATCTCATAGAATGTTTTCCTCTCCACCGGTGCATTCACGGAATAATTGAGGCACGTGGTAAAATTGAATGCCAAAGTCACAGAAAAAAAAGACCAAAACAGACCCAATAGGATTAATTTTCAAGAGTATTAAGAATGTTATGTCTTTAAAGATGTTTAAGTATCACAAATCACATTATTATTTGTAGAGGGCTTTCTTTAAAAGGATGTCAAGCCTTAAATGTCATATACTAAAACATACTAACACAGGAGGGCTAGCACCACACTCTAAAGGCTGTTGCAAAGTCTTTTTATGTATCCCTCTCAGGCAAGGTATGAATGACACATTCCATAGCACTTCGGCTAGTATATTGAAGTACCATGCAAGGTCAGCTTTCAGCCTTGGAACAAGCTCGAAATCGCATGGTGTACTGGGCGACGGTAAAGCGGGGACAAGGCAAATGATATGACTGTGTTTGCTTCCCAAAAGTCTGTTCCAAGAGTTTAGACTATGTGGAAGCAGTGCCATGATGCCAGAAACAATCTTGTGAGTATGTCCCATCTTGGACGCTCTATTGTCGAGGACCTGTGGACAAAACCTTTACAATATACAATAAACATTTTGTGGATTTTCAATTTGGCAACAATACCATACTCCATTAAAAATATTACTATCCAATACTTGTGGTATTGGTGACTGCAGGTGCGCTCGATCATAGGCGTAAATCTCGGGGGATGGGTGGTATATATCCCCAATATATTGATAAGGGGGATGTTCATACACGATCACCCCCCCCCACCCCCCCCAACCCCCCCCCAATGTTGATGCCCGTTCATTGTTTGTGCCAGAATAACCTCAAATTTACCAAATGTTAAAAATGATTAAATTCGCTCGTTCTATGCCTTTTGTGCTAATTACACTACATTTACCTTCTCTAATCGTGCAAAAAAATTATGCGATGGTGCTGTAAGATGAAACTTTTCAGGCAACCCTGTTCATTCAGAACATGTTCACTCAACCTCATCCCCCGATGTCAAAAAGACATTTACGCCACTGGCAGTGCTGGGTCCTTTCGCCATCACAGTATAAACCCCACAGACAGTTTGTTGTTTTTAAGTGGAGATATAAACGGGTATCCAGGTTATAACAATCGACAAATCGGGCCACTTTCTCTCTCCTCCTTTTCTATGGGGTAGAATATAGGAACATCTTGGTAAAGCTTTCTTAACGAGCGTGATCTGTTGATGATCTTATTTTTTCTGCTGATGCTTGATGTGCCAACAAGTGCAGTATAGTGTGTACCACAATGTCGTAACTAAGATAGGTTGGAGGTATTGCGTCCTGAAAGCAGGGGGCCAGCCATAATGGTGATGGAAAGGAGGCTGCGAGTGTGTCATCAATCAAATTTCTGGATCCTTGATTACTAAGGAGGGTGACTGTGGCATCGGTTGGCAATGGTAGGATCGGCAATGGTCAATCCATCCAAGATCTGGGCTGACAGAGAAATTACTAGAATTTCCAAAACTCGTCTAGTCCAAGCTATGGCATTTCCAATGGCCACCATACGGAAGTGAGCCACGGACCCTCACCCAAGCAGATCGTAACAGACTGCAGCCTTGGATGTGGTGTTGGAGTTATATACTGAGCCATCATTGGATCATAAGAGGAAAAACTCAGTGTTCTTCAGATATTGTTACAGAAGATCGCATTTCAGGAATCTAAGATTTTTGGTTCATTATCATGGCCGTGGGTTGTGAAAAATCAACTTGGGGGAAGGTGATTATGCAAGGAGTGGTTGAAGGCAAAAGAATAGAGATCAGGCCAGAGCTCCGGTGGTTCGACCAATATTAAGGGCCGTTACAGGACACACTGTGCTATTCTATTGCTGAAGATCGTTATCTCTGGATGCATCTCTGAGGTAACAATCTGTCAGTATGACAGGAGCGAACAAAACCACACCAACTGAAAAATATTACTCATCAATCTTCTTGCAATAGATTTTGACAAGGCGTGCTAAAATAAAATTCAGAGTAAAATTACCTACAATTGGCCTTCCATATATTGGGTCTTCTTTGACGGACTCCCGCCATGTATATCTATAGCCAAGCTGCTTTCAATTGCAAAAAGCTTCCTGTATATGAATGGTTTCTTCCCCCATAAACTAACTGCAAAGCGGCATATGATTCTTGTGTCAGCACCGCCGAGTGGACACAGAATGTATGTATACCTGAATTATTCTTTTAAATTACCACCATGACTGGCTAGGAAGTGGGACAGTGCCCTGACTAGAATATTTATCTAATTGAGGTGACATCAAAGGTTTCTTTATATGGATTTTGGGAAGGAGACAGTCTAATACACGCAGATCACACCATCAAAGCTCATTTGCGAAAAAGACCTTCAGCGTTCCGAGAATTTACAGATGTTTCAGGGATTGCTACCCCATATGATGCCCGCCAATAAATCAGGAAAGCCAAGAAAGCTCACAGAGTTGTTGAAGATAGGTCAGCCATATAAATGGGCCAGTTGTCTTGGCTCTTGGTGAGGGTAGTAAATATCTAACCTTTCTTATAACATTTTACCCAGTTCCTTACTTTGCTGAGGATCACACGTTACCAGTTTCTATTACCATGGGCATATGAAGGGTCTAAGTATTGAAAAACTTCTACAAACGGGGCGGCGGAGGGACTGTGTTGCACATTCCATATGCCCCGTCCTACCCATCTTTTGTTGACCCCAACTATCTTCCACTTATCCCCCCCATCACAATCAATTCTCCGCTCAAACTTGTTTCTGCCCCATTCCTAATTCCTCTCACTTTAAAAACCTCTCATTACAATTACCTCACCATCCCGTTTTCCTACCCCTTTCTCTCCCCCCCGCCTTTTCATCTAATACCCTACCCGCCAACTCCACACTCCCAGGAAAGCATCCCCCTCCCCTCCCCTCCCCTTCCCCTTTCACCTTCGGTCTTCTCCGAGCACCACGATCCCTCCCACCCCTTCCACCCCCTCCTCTCTCCCTTCTTTTTAAACTTATGGTCCACCACTGCCTTATCATACCATCAACTTCATGCTCCCCGCACGCCCCTCTGCTCGCCTACAATTAAGCAATGGCGCGACATGTTTCATGTTATCCCCATTCTAGAGAAAACAAATGAGCAGACAGACATTGTTCACGTCTGAGGTGCAGGACATACAATTGCATCAATTTGTCTGCATACATTTCATACTGACCATTACAGGACATAGTCACGCTTTTGTCAAGCTCAGTTGACTTACTATTCTTTAAAATAGATGTACATAATCACGAATTCCCGAAAAAAGAATACAATGTGCAGTAAAAATTAAACAAAATAGAGGCATTTAATTTTGCGTTTGACTACGAAGAAAACGGGCGGATTTTCGCCACGGCTTCATTGATCAAAAGCGCCCATTTTGCTCTCCTCGCCGTGAGTCAAAGTGATGGACCAAGAAAAAACATCGTGGTGACCGAATGGATTGATGACACTGTAATATGGATGGATTAATGAAAGTAATAGTAAAAATTAGGAAAAACAAAAATTACAGGAATGCACATTTGTTTCATTTCGTTGGTTTTTAATTATTATTGAAGGGCAACACTGGCTAGGATGGTCAACAACGACGTACATTAGGGATGGTCATCCACTTTGAAGTCACCATGTGCTGCGAGGTGGACTTTGGTCGGAATCGTTTCGAGGTAAGCTAGTTGGTGGGGAAATTAAAAGGGCAAAAATACTCAACAAATGTGGACAATTTTCAACTTATTTTTGATGATTGAGTAATCTATGTTACTTAAGCTTCAATCCATACCAAGTTCCAAATATTCAGAATCACTGACATATGGTCCTTAAGTGACAAAAACTAAAATTCTCCAAATAATGTGCGTTATAAATTAGAGTTACATACAAATATTATACACGAGGATCCCTGTGGTGACAAAAGTTACCCCCCAAAAGCACCCAAAAGTAAGAGACACCTCTCCCTAACTTGTTCCATCGATTTGTGACGTGTGTATTGTGCTATCTCCAGGGGATGCGTGCAGTAGTTATTGGGAGGTCTCTCAAAAAGTGACCCAACTCCTTTTAAAAGGCCCTTTTTGGACTTTGAACATGATGTTATCCGCAACAAGGTCACTTCTGTCAAAGTTTCTCTAATTGGGGCTCCTTGGTGCTCACAAATATCAGCAAAACGCAGACCTCTGTCAATTTGTGGATGTGGGATGTTGAACATTCGTTTAACTAGGTGCCTAGGGAGAACGAGTCCATTACTCATTTCAACCAAGGTAAGCAAACCCAACTGTGCTCTAACCCACAAATCTTGGGGAGAGGTTAATCATTCATTGAAAACAGGTATTGTTTCTGATACAAAAACATCTTTAAAATCAATAGTAATAAAAAATCTCGACAAACAAGCGTCCCATTTATGAGGTTCTTTTAAGATTTTTTTCGTTTTTTGCTTTAATTCTAATATTTTGTTAGCCATGCTTGGGGGAAATAACGCGCCTCTTCGAATGGGAAAGAATAGCACTTTTGGTAGACAGAATATAGGAAATCAATATGCTTAAAATTATGCTAGAAAAAACTCCATCTATTAAATGGTATTTGATCAAGCTACTATGTGTAGGCCAGGTTTGTTATTAATTTTCTATGATTCTGCGCCATTTGGGAAACAACAACCCCACCATCATTTTTCGACACCCACTGTTTATTTGAAAAACAGTTCTAGAGATCACTTGGCTGAAATTATCGAGAAATCCCCCCATATTAACTGGATATTTTGGTAAACAAAATATCTGCTTAATTAATTCTCTATGATTTTGGCGGCCATTTGAAAACCAAAACGCCCTCTACTGTTTTTTTTTCCCCTCATCATTCACTGAACAACACTGGTTTTGATTTTAAAACAGGTCTATGTCCTTGGCCAAAATAGCGAACAGAACCCTAACCCTATTATATGGTATTTGTGGTAAACACTACATTTTTAGTTCGATTTCTATGATTTTGGCGGCCATTTGAAAACAGCGCCCAAGGTGACGTAAATACGACCACTGAAAATTCATGCGACAAGTGATGCGATTTCCTTGTGATGTCTTTGGACACATGAAAGTGAAAAATCAAAGTTGGCAAAATTATCGCAGATGACACTGTGCCTGACTATATCTTATACAATTGTGTGGGATTCTCTATCACACTCCTCAGCCCCTTCTATGCTCTCTTCATAGCACTTCGCACCACTTTCTGTGCTTGCTTCTGTAGACTCCAACCCACTTATTCTTTCCTACCATTGTTCCGATATCTTTAAAAATCGACTCATCTTTATCTAATATGCCTCCTTCACCGCTGCATTCCACCACCCGTAATTCTACCTGTTCTCCGAACTTTTCATTCCCGCACATTCATCACATGCTATAACACCAAATTCCTTAAAGCACCCCATAAATCTGACACATCAGTCCCTACAAGCAATCTCCCCAACTTTTAGTCTCAAAATTCTCTTGTCTCTTTCTTCTTCATCTCCATACCTTTCCTCCTCACATGCTGCTACCCGTCCTCAAACCTTTTCACCTTCTCTTCATCCACCTCCACAACACCAACCGTGTTTTGCAATCCCTGGAATCACCGTAACATTCAGTCAGAAATTCTTTCCCTTGCCCACTAAACACAAAATCAATCGTCTATTTCACCTGCGTAAGTCACTTTTAACCATGGAGCTAGCACCATGTAAACACCTCTCAAGTACAAAGGTGAGTGATTACGAATGTTGACCGACATGATCGGAACCCCTGTGAAACCGTGATTCGAGATGAACGCAATGGTGCCTTAAAGGAGAGGGGGCCAAGACACAGATTGTCCAGGGTTCAAATTTGAAATTGTCACTCATGTGAAAAAGCACCACCTATGTTATGTGTCGTATCTCAAGGATTCAGAAAAAGGTATAGTTTTGAATTGTCCAGCCTAACGTTTTGAGGTAGGTAAAAAACAAGCAAAAATCAAGAAAAAGGGTAATATTTTCTATTGTACAGGGTAAATTTAAAATTGCTCCCGAATGGGATAAAATCACTGATGCAAATTGTTGGTGGAGCACATAGGATAACATTAAAGAACTAGTTGAGAGTCTCAAATGCTTGCTTAAGAAAGTAGGGGGGGGTAAACAAGATTCAAGCATCATGAAGGGCAAGGACGCTGACCTTCGGGCCCCCACATCGGAAACTAAGCATTTACGACAGTCAAAACTATCCTTATTTTAATCTATGAGCTCCATCACAAATACTTTGCACCATTTTATCCAAAATCGGGGCCACTTGAAAATTTGACCCCTGTACAAATTAGAAATGGACCTTATATGATTTTTGCTTGTTTCATAGCCTAGACACTCTGAAAAACTGTAGGCTGTACATATTACAAACTATACCTTCTGAATCCTTATGGTAGACACAAATAAGGTGTCTTTTCACATTTGTTGGGATCCATTAAAAATTGGACCCTGTACAACATTTGTTTGGCCCCCTCTCCTTAAGGCACCACTTGCGGCCACTAAGAATCGCGTTTCAGGTTATAGGTCAGTCTGTCAACATATTTAACACTCAAACCTTTTTGTATTGAGATGTGTTACAAATGTGTGCTAGCTCCAGGGCTATTTCCTTTTGGTCCTCTTTCGTGATGACCATGTCTTCGCAACACAAAATCTTTTTCATACAGAACTCCAAAAAAATTCTTCCGTCAAATCCCTATCAAAAACCCATAATCTCAGTGCGGAACCTCAAAAAAACCTTCGGATCTCTCTTTCCCCCAACCTGCCCATTAAAATCCCCAAACACATAGACCCAAGTCTTGACCACTTGTGCATATCATTGATCTGCCAACACTCATCAATAAAAACTGCTCCTTTTATCACACTCCTCCACCACTGCGGAGCATAGACGAATATGAACCGTACCACCTCCGCCTCAAAGACCATTTATGACTGCTATCACCCTATCCCTCTTCGTCTCAGTCACCACCATTTTCTCACAATTCTCCTTTTAACCAGGACTCCCACACCCCCAATTAATCCCTTCACTGTTTCCTGACCACCATAACTTGTACTTCCTTCCCTCTACCCCCAACATCCTAGACCCCTCCCTAAATTTTCTTAAATTGTGATTTGACACGACTTGGATTTTATTACTACACCGTACATGTGACGGTGAATGGATGTGAAACTAGTACTGACTAGTACATGCCATGCATGTCAGGCATGAACTACATTTGTTTTAGGCCACTTCCAAAAAATTATCAGATTATTGTAGCCCTCCCTCTTTTTGGGATAAGGTAAAACTTTTATTTTTCAATTTTCTTAAATTATTGCATTTTCAATCCTGAAATTTTGATGCATGATAGGCCTAATTGTGTTATATCAAACAGTCACTTTCATGTGAACAAATTTTGATGCGTGATAGGCCAAATTGGGTTATATCAAAGAGTCACTTTCATGTAAATTAAAGACCTCTAGCCTAGGGGTCTATTTCCATGTAAATTAAAATAATTTTTCGGATGCGGCTTAAAGTCAGTGGTAATTTCAATTTTCGGTGAAAACAGCCATATTCTAGCGTCATTTACTTGCATTTCACCGTTCATTGTGTTGTTTTTTATAATGTTATTATTGTCATTTACACTGATGTTGTATTTTGTTTATCATGTTTATACCAATGCTGTTACTGTTGTTTTTTTACCTTTAGGATTTATGAAACCCAACCTTTTAGGCTTACAGACTTATTTTCTCAGATGCAAACAATTTTGTATATTTCAAATTATAATTAGGATTGCCCCCCCCCTATTGTCTACGAAGTTTATGTATTTATAACGAGTGTCAAAGGTTATGGGATTCCCGGGTGATGTGATAGATCAGGATTCCACCACGTGCACACACAATATGCTGGCTTGGTATGTACCGTCTGTTGTACATGTTGTATGGGCTTGTAAAGTCAAGGCATTAATTTTTTTATTAGTCTTATTCTCAAGTGGAATTGTTTTTACCTTAAGACAAACTTCTCACACAGTAGTGTACATTGATTTTTTTTCATCTATCTCTCTCTAAGCTCATCCTCAGTAACCAAAGCGAATTGCCGTTTTGTGGGAGTTGCCAAAGCCATGGGGCCAAAGTCACCTCCTGTTTTCACCAAATCTTAGACTTAGTTTGGGAGTCCCTGATTATCCTCATCCTTATCACTCATTATATTATCTCTCAAGCATGACACACTACTAAATTCTTTCCAGTATTCACCTTGAGTTTTTAGGTGATAAATGTTGCCATGCATGTTATTTTTATAGTGAATTTTGGTAACATTTTGTTCTTGTGCTTCAGCGCCGCTTGTCAGGTTTCCGCATGTCGCCATTTTGAACTGACCACCCCAATCTAAAGAATATCGTCCATATTTATCAAGTGAAAATTTTCCGTTGCTAGTACACGTAATACGCAAAGGTCATTGATGAGAGTATGACATCACACGCGGAGGTCATTGTGAAATATCAATGACCCGCGTCGTAGATGCATATATTTATGTAACAAAAGATTTGATTGGTACACGCATTAACATGAGTTATGAATTATTTCAATTTATTTCAATATTTTATAATCTGTATAAAGAGTAACATTTTAAGCTTATGCTAGGCTTACAATTTCATGTCAAGATTGTTTTTTTCAATTTAAATGTATCATGTGAAGTGGGTTCATTGTTGCAATTAGGTGTTGTATTAAAGGTATCGTTTAGAGTTAACTTGTCACGCATGTTTACATTGCTTCGGAATGCTGCAAATGATGATTATTGGTTATTATCGATTCATTTTTTTTCACTCATTTTGTGTTATCAATATGATTATGATTAAGTCTTTTCTGTTCTCTGGCATAGTGCAATATCAAACCACTTAATTCCTTGTCAAGGGTAGCAGAAACATCAAAATTGCCTCAATCTTCAGAAATATCAAAATTACCTCAATCTTCTACAAATTAGTTCTAATAAACATTGTTTTAATTAGTTAGTCAAAATGATGTCTTAAATAAAGCACTCATTGAAAATTTACTAATTAATTTTTACAATGAGGATCCTATAGGGCACTTTACAAATCTTAGGAGTGCAAAGGAGGTAAAATAGGGGGACTTCAGGAGAAATTTGCCTATATTTAATATTCTGAGGAATTACTCATGCAAACAAAATACACATTATATATTAGACATTTTGTTCTTTTACGTCACTTAGGAATATTAGAAAATCTGATACGTTTACATTTATTCGTCTTGTTCCAGAAATAATATTTGGTACAATCATTTAAGTATTTTAGAGTTTTGGTCACTCATAACAAACTACAATATTTACGTGGCCTAATAAAAAAATCAGACTATAGATAGATTGCACAAGAGGAGAAATGGAATTCCCCAAGATGTAAACTTAGAAACTGAGTCAACTTGTTTATGCTTTGAGATCAAAACATGTTGAAGAATAGGTAATTCCCCATGAAGTTATAATTGTGAGGTGATGCAATTCAGATGATGTAATTTTTGTGAAACCTGATTTGACAGTGCTAGGTTATGTTTATGCATGATGATGATGTAATGATTATTGTTAGAAAGGGGAATCTAGCTGGAGTAGTTATATACTTGTCACTGGAAGGACTGAGGCCAGCAGTTGTAATCAGGAGCTATATATACAGTATACTTATAGCTAGTTTTAATCTACAATAATGGTAGATTTGTTCTTACATAGTGCCAGGATTTATAATATTTTGGATGCCACCGGAGCTTGATAGCTGATGAACTCTCTGCTGTCGTCTTTTAAGCCAGAAGAGCTTCAGTTTTGGAATCATAAAGAGATTCCAGTTTGTGGTCCTAAATGAGGACATTAGCAGCAGACTGATGGTGGTATAATACCTGGATTTTCTTACTGTGGAATATTAGTGTCGTCGAGGGACTTATTCAACCTTGTCGTTTTAAACTGCTGGACAAAAGTTATCTTCAGGACTGAGAAGATTCCATTGGAATATTACCCGAGGAGTTTTAAATGTGAACATATGCGCTGTCATTTTGGAGTCTTCGCTGTGAGGACATCATTGTTGAACTGCAACGCTTTCAACACAGGACACTAGAGAACTCTTAAAGTATAAAATTGTGTGTAATTTTAATATATGTAATATTGTTTTGGACATACCAAATTCTTGAACCAAACCAATTAAAAATCATTAAATTTGTGTTATATTATAAAATTCAGATCACTTGTGTGTTTGAAAGGTATTTCTGACCTTTGACATCCACGAGACGTCATAACAATACTGTGGACCACAAGATTCTTATGCAGCGGTTAACTCAAGATTTTGGCATTAATGGTACAGTTAAAAACTGGTTTCAAGCCTATCTTCACTCTATAGTCCATTTCTCTACCTCCGTGCAGTAATGTCACAACCTTGATGCAGCTTTTACGCACGCGTCAAGATATGCCGTCTTTGTGCACGTGTGTAAAAATGCCTTCGTTTTAAACCAGCGCGCGCGGTGTACTGGTGCGACCGTCAAATCTCGCGCTGACGTCACTGCACGGAGGAAGGCAAATGAAGTATAGGACTTGTCAGGTGAGAGTTATGGGAGCCTATTAGCTGCCAGGGGAATAAAAATGGTAGGTATGACGACTATCAATATAATAGGGACCACGATCTCAAATAGGTCTTCCGATTATGTGATGTGACCTCTAAATGACCTCTGACCTTCAAATCTGTGCAACACACATATGCCCCTTGTTTTGAGGCATAAGGCCAAGAAAAAAAAACAAGTTTGTCTCAGAAGACCATGCACATTTTGTTTAAATTTGGTCTTTTAGTGCAATTTTTTTAGGTTTTTGCTCGCTTTAAATTTTGTTTTGAAAAATTTTCAGAAAAAAAAAATGAAAATGAAAAAAGTTGGTCAAAAATACAATAAAAAAATTAAAAATCCTGCATTTTGCATTAGCGTTTTTCTAAAAAAAATTGCATTTTTCACATTTCTTCTGAGACAAACTTTTTTGCCTAACCAAACCAAGTATGAACTTGATCTGTGACTGCAGTGCACTAAAAATTATACAATGTTTTATCCAAAAGTGTATAGCAAAATGCTTGACACATGGACAGACACACACACACTAATCATGCTGGCATAAGGTCTTTCAGATTAAAATCAGATGACTTAAAATGAGTTGGGTCCAGACTCTGAATTACGAATTATGTGTAGGAAATGCATTTGATAGCATGTAAAAACATCTCATCACCAGTACAATTCTTTTTAAATTTCTCCCCAAGTCCTCATTTCTCTTACCTTTTCTTCAACCTTTTTTCTATCTCTCTTCCTTACCTTTTCCTCACCTCTACCTCTTCTATCTCCGCTTCCTCATTATGAAAATTTTATTACATACCTCAGCAAGACATGTTGATAAGTCTCTCCTTCTTCCAAATTCGCGTATCCCGTTTGTTTGTTTTTGTTTGTTTGTCTGGGTTTTTTTTGGTTATGTTTATTTACCTATGTAAATTTTCTATATCACCCCTTACTTGTATCATTATTGTAATATTAAGTATATTTTACTTTAATGTATTACAGGGCCAGTGATAACCATAAGCCCTATCGGGTTGTCCATTACTGGTCCTAGCATATCATATCCCTCACCAGTTTATCTTAATACAGTCTACAATTGATACGTTATGTATTATTATATAGTATACTGTATTTTACATTTCTGTCACGTTCGATATGTTATGCTGAATAAAATTGAATTGAATAGCATACATACCCTCTGATACTGCACCCCAGCCACTTCTCATTATCTGCAATTACAGTAATCTTTTTCAGGTCACCACTAGTTTTTGACACTGATGCCATGCAACTACATCTTCCACTCCTCAATGACTCTTTTCTGTAACTTCCAGAACATCCCATACAAATATCTCTGTTAAATAAAGAACACATACAAAGACAAAACCATCAAAACCATTACAGTAGGTAAATTTGCACTATTTTCTGGTTTGGGTTTTTTTCCCCAAATGGTACAAGTGCACTCTAGGCATGTGAACATATGTCATGGAAATCTGTTACTTGGTACTTTAACTGCTACATCCATTTCACATGCAATTCTAACAAACACCTATCAGTCTGAAAAATGGATAACAGTCACTACAGAGCAACACAGCATATACACCCAAATATTAAACCCCTTATAACTGCCCTCACATAAGTACTACCAGGGGAGGGGGATGTGTGGCAGAGGAGTCACAACTCTATTTCCATTTCCAAGGGTCATTTGGTAGAAAAGGTCCCCATTTCTAAGAATTTTTAATTTTGCTTCAAATATATACCCATTTTGCAAAATTTTGACTTTTTAATGTTTTGAGGCAGTTTTTGGAAAAATGGGCCCCTTGTCATGAAAATATGACTTATGTCAAGGGATTTCTCATGAAAAAATTACCTACTGAAGCGGATTATCCCCATAAATACCATTTACCCCTGGATGTAATAATAATAACAAGAATAGTCTTTAATTTGCAGGAGAAGAATCAATTCATAGATTTTCCTGGAATGCCCCTTTAATTGGTAATTGTGGAAGCTGGGTCCAATCTGTGAACACCATATATGCAGCCTCTACTGGGATCTTGCAAGCAAATCTCATGATGAAAGTCTTAAATTTGCAGGAGAACTTTGATAGAATTATATATTTTTCAAGAATGCCCCGTTAAATGGTATTGGTGGCATTGTGCCCAATCGTGAACACCCCATATGAAGCCCATACCATGGGATCCTGTGAGCAAATCTTGTGATGATATCCTTTAATTTACAGGATAGAAGGACTTTTCAAAGGATGCCTCGTTAATTGGTAATTGTGACATTTGGGCCTAATTTGGAACACCCCATATGCAGCCTCTACCAGGGCATCTTGTGACTGAATTTGGTGATGATAGTCTTTGATTTGCAGAATTCATAGATTTTCAGATAATTGCCCCTTTAATCTGCCTACATGACCACCGGCCCAAAACCGCATGGGTAGTGCCGTTCTTCTGAAAAATTGGCTAAAATCAGCCCATGCGAGTTAGCACTTGGAGCACTTAATAGCATTTGAAAAGGAGCCGGGCCTGGGGGGGGGGCTATTTTCACTCTAGGACCCCATTTTTTTGGGGGGAACACATAGCAAAATTGTCACAAAAAACCTATTTTATGGTAAACTGGCTTTCACCAAAACCCACCAACCAACTCTGTTTTACATAATCACTTCACTGAATGCCATAGTTTCAAAAGCACATCCCTTACATTCGACCATTTTTTATGTGAGTGCTCCCTTCGCAAAAAGAAGTGTTTGCCAAAAAGAAGAAACTGACAGACCACAATTCGCTTTGTACACCCACTTACAATAATAATAATAAAATGCATTTATATGGTGCTCTACAGAGAACACAGCTCCTTAAAACAAATTCCCTCTCAGAATGAGAGGGGGATA